>CM054114.1:499564-706832 GCA_028673005.1 Tanypteryx hageni | reverse complement strand
AAATATTGAATTAAATGAAAAAGAGGATGTGGAAAAAGATCAGCTAGGACCAAGTATTCTCGAGTCTGAAGTTAAAAGAGCAATTGATGACATGAAAAGAAGGAAGGCTGTTGGGAGTGATGATATACCAGTGGACGTTCTTAAGGTTTTGGGGTCGAAAGCAGTTAAGCAACTAACAAATTTTTTTAACCAAGTATATGATACTGGCATATGGCCTGAAGATTTTTTAGATGTTGTTATGGTACCACTGGAGAAAAAGAACAATGCAAAATGTTGTAAGGATTACAGAACAATTAGTTTAATTTCTCATACAGCTAAAGTTCTAACTAGAATAATAACCAAAAGAATTGAATGTAAAATAGAAAAGGAGCTGCAAGATAATCAGTTTGGTTTCAGAAGAGGAAGAGGGACTAGAGATGCTATAGGATGTATGAGGATGATGATAGAAAGAGCGCTAGAAGTCAATAAAGGTATGTATTTTTGTTTTGTAGATTGGGAGAAAGCTTTTGACCGAGTGAAATGGGATAAAATGCTGGGTATTTTAAACAAAATTGGAATAGATTGGAAAGATAAAAGACTACTTAAAAACCTTTACTTTGATCAAAAGATTAGAGTCAGGGTTGAAGGAGAAGAAACAGAAAGTACTTCAATAGGGAGGGGAGTGAGACAGGGATGTTTAATATTTATGCAGAAACAATAACAGAAGAAGCGTTGAGGGAAGAGAAAGGATTTAAGATAGGAGGTGCAAGTATTACCACCATTAAATATGCAGATGATCAAGGATTAATAGCAGAAGACGAGAAAGAGCTTCAGAGGATGACAGACAGACTAGTGGAGGTTGGTCAACAATATGGAATGAAGATCAATGCTGAAAAAACGAAAGTCATGATGGTTTCAAAGGAACATAAAGAATTAAATATAATGGTAAATGGCCAAAAATTGGAACAAGTATGTAGTTTCAAATATCTTGGCAGTATTTTAGCGCAGGATGGAAGTAGTACACAGGACATCAGAAGTAGGATTGCAATGGCAAAAGCAGCATTTAACGAGAAGAAGGAGCTTCTCACAAGCAAGAAAATAAATTTAGAAACAAGGAAGAAATTAGCAAAATGCTACATATGGAGCATAGCTCTTTATGGTGCAGAGACGTGGACGATAAGGAGAAAGGAGGAAAAATATTTAGAAAGTTTTGAGATGTGGGTATGGAGGAGAATGATGAAAGTGAAATGGACAGAGAGGAAGAGAAATGAAGAAGTATTAGAAATGGTGGGAGAAGATAGGATGCTAATAAAAACAATCAGGAAAAGAAAAGCAAATTGGATAGGGCACATATTGAGAAGACAGTGTTTACAAAGGACGATCTTAGAAGGAAAAATTAGTGGAAGAAGAGGAAGAGGGAGAAAAAGAATAGGAATATTAGATAATATAAAGCAGGAATATAATACTTATAGAGATATAAAAGAGGCTTCTAGGGAGAGAGAGAAATGGAGGCAGCGATTCAGTTAAAACCTGTCTTCGGACAGAAGCATGATGAATGAATGAATGAATAGCTGAAAAAGTCACCTCACACAGGTAGGTAGACCCAAATGGAAGGAGTACATCGTTCGCTTCGCTTACCAAGTCATGGTACTCATTTTTCAATCCCATCCACCAATTGTGTAAAGGATTTTGTTGAAATTCTGCTCGTAAATTTCCATTGATCGGAAGGTGTTCAATTTACGTTTTTGACAAATGGATTCAACTGATATTCTTTATTTGAAAGATTTCCAAACAGGTCAAAAAATTCTGTTTCCAATTATTGTAAGTGTGCAAGTACAACAGTTTTTATGGGTGACACATTAATATCGTTTTTGGCAACAAAATCACATAACGATGGAAACATTTCCAAACATCCTTTTTCAAAATGCTCTCTCCACAGCACGAGTTTCTTTCGAAAAGCAGTTACTTTCTCACACATTGTTAAAACGTCACCTTCACCTTGAAGGGACAGATTATGTGTGTTAACTTTTTCGAAAATGTCTGCTAAGTAGCATACTACTGACAGCCACTTCTCGTCACGGAAAAACTCGGCAAATTTGGAACACCTCTTTTTTTAAGAGAAAAATTCGTATCTTATCTTTAAGTTCGACAACTCTTTTAAGTACTTGGCCGCGAGATAACCAGCGAACCTCTGTGTGGTACAAAAGATTTTCATCGTTACTTCTCATCTCATTACAAAGTATTGTAAAGATTCTACTAATTAAAGGTCTTGTTTTTATAAAATTAACCACATTGGTCACATCTTGGAGCACTTTATGTACTTCTGGCTCCAACTTCTTTGCTGCAATAGCTTGCCTATGGATGAAGCAGTGAATGAATTTCACGTGCTATCTCAATAACCTTGCCCTTGAATCCTTTTTTTATTCCAGTCAAAGAAGCCACTACATCACTAGTTATACTCAAACAGTTGTTCCATAAAATATTGTTTTTGTTGAAGAAGTCATTTACTGTTGAGAATATATCTTCTCTAGTACATCTTTCTTTTCGGGGCTCACAAAAAAGTAGTTCTTCGTGTATTTCATTATTAAAACAGAATCTAGCAAATACCAAAAGCTGAGACATGTTAGAAACATCTGTACTTTCATCCAACTCTCTAGTAAATTTCCCACACAGCATAATTTGTTCTATTACTTGTTTCTTTAAATCTTCAGCAATGATTTCTATACTTCTTCCAATGGTGTTTGCTGACAAAGGAATGGATTTTAGTTTGTCAGCATATTGTTTTCCATGTATTATTTCAACCATTTTACTGCAGCAGGAAGAACAAGTGTTTCTTCAATGGTGTGTGGCTTTTTTTCTTTTGCTATTAAGTTAGAAACCTCAAGAGAAGCTTCTAAACATTAATCATTAAGTTTGGTGAAATTTTGTAAAGTAGTGCATTGAGTATTGCATGACTTGAAACATCGGTGAAAAAATTGTACAGGTTTTTGTGCATGTTCTGGATGCTTAGTTTTTAAATGCCTTGATAATCGTGATGGCTTCATACTATCATTAGCTAATATCTCAAGACACAATACACATTTAGGACGTGGTTCATCGTTAACGATAATGGACGTAAATTCAAATTTCAAATAGTTTTCTTGATAATTTCGAATTTTTGTAGACAGCTTCTTATTCAGTATTAGATCGACATCTTTTTTACCTCGTAATGTGGTTGACGAAGAGCTCTTACTAGGAGAAATGTTAGCATCACTATTTTCTTGTTGGTTGTTTGTGGTAGTAGCATTATCAGTATCATCTTTAATCCGAAGTTTCTTTGAAGGGATCTTTTTAAGTCACTTGTCCATTTTGTGAGGGTAGGCCTAGTGAGAATTAGATTTAATTCGTGAATTAACTGTGAACACAAGATTTTTATCTTCGTCTGTTTTATTATTGAAGATTCTTACAATGCAGTTACGCAAGTAACGACAGCCAGTGGACAAATGCGGCTACGTTCATGGTGCAGCTCAGAGCTAGCTCTGAGCGAAATTCTGCAGTTTAATATGTATTACGCATGAAGATCGTCACTTTTTATCGACAACTTCTCGCCAGCGACACCAACGTAATTTTTGAACGTACAGCGGTATGGTGAAGTGTGCTTGCTGTACACTTCGAGCGTCTGGGATACATATTTACATTATATTAACAATAATGAGAAGCATGGCATTTTTCAAGTGCACGGTGAACCTAATATATGTAATTAAAAAATAAATATCAATTGATCGCGGATCACCTCGCTCACCCCAATGGATCGCCTCGTGCACCCCAATGGATCGCCTTGCGCACCCCACTTTGGAGACCACTGGTCTAGAACAGGAGATCCCCAACTGTAGTCTGCAGGCCACCTCTAGCCTGCCCAGTGATTTCTCCCAGCCTCCCTTAACTTACCAGTTTTTTTAAAATGCGCATATGCATATATTTGCAAGCAGGATGCATCAGTAGATATAACTTATGTTATCTATACAGTATTTTTGAGCATTTTTATGCAATTTACTTTGTTTTTTAATATGGGCACATGACACGTTACACGGTCAAAAAATCCTCGACATTTACACAAGGCCATATTAGTTATTTGAGTTGTATGTGGCCTACATAATTGCATACTACAAAACCCCAAGTCTATTTGTTGGTAACACTGGCATTACCCATGTCATCCTTTATCACAAGATCATGGGTTCAGTTCCTTGAGGGTTTATTTTCTCCATTTGATTAACATGGGAAAGTGTAAAATAGCCGTCATTTGCATTTGAAATTATTTAGAATCAAGATATGAACTCTAGATTTGGAGGGTTCTGTGCTTGAAAGAACAAAGTTTTGAATTGTACAGTTCGGAGAAAAGAATTTCAGTTTATTGAACAAAGTTTATTTTTTTAAGAGAGACTGCAAATCCATGTCGATTGAGCTTAAATGTGTATAGGATCAGGAAAAGCAATTTTTTTTCAGATTTTTAACAATGAGAAATGTAAGCTATCATGACTACTCCCATTGTTGCTGCATTTGAGAGTCCAATGCTTTTATATGTGGAGCTAGAGTAATTGCCCATCAAATATGCTGGATATGTGCATATTAATCACTAGTTAGTCGCCTGAAAAAAGTTCCGTAATTAGTCGCGTGGGGTCAATATGACCCCAAAATGATTTGCAAATTTTTGGAAGAAAATATTGTTTTATCTTTATCATACTGGAAATAAAATCACTTTTAGACTATAATCCAATTATTTATTAATAATTTTTCATGAAATATTGAGTAAAATAACATTCATAACAAGAAAAAGTTTCCTTTGTAATCACATCCCCTATCCCGGCAATCCTAGCATTTCATTAACATATGCTCTTTGCAAATAAAAGCCCCACAATTGGCACATCTAAATGGCACTTTATTGTCCTTAGCTCTAGGGCAAAATTTGTATCTTCCTCTGGAAGGTCCTGCTACAAAAGATGGGCCTTCTGCAAGTCCCCCTCGTTGAGTGCAAATGCGCTTTCGGAGATCTCATGGTAAAAATTGACTGGGATCTCGAAATTTGTTGCTCTTTCACTAATTCTGTAGATAGTACTTTTAAGAAGTTTCCCCTCATCATTTCATTGTAAACATTTTGTTTATACAGTACGAAAGCATTGATGGCGACAACGTTCAAAAAATACAAAAAACAGATAATGGCCACATTTTCGTTCTTCTGCCAACGTTATAAGTGGCAAAAAATTGGTTGAATGTATCGACTCTCCCTTTTGTTGCATTGTACATTGCTATTATTTAGGGTTTTCGGAGATCTTGAGTGCTGTCATCAATTTTATCATCGTGATGCATGGTTGATATAAGTATCATGGATCTGTTTTTCACTAGAACATAGGAGACAATTGTGATATCTTCAGTGAAATTGAAAATGCAGTTTCTAACACTCCTGTCTCTTTTTGGAAGAAACTCGGTGGAATTTCTTTTTTTTTTTTACCCAGTGCCGACAAGCATCAACTTGAACTCTGACAGAAGTGACTTAGCTAGGGAGACACTTGTGTAACAATTATCAGTGGTAACGTTTCCATTCGTTCCTTTTATTGGCATAAATAAATGATTCAACACCTGATCAGGTTTATTACCGGTTGCATATGGACCTTCTGGTCGAGCACCTACATGTATTTCAAATTTCCATAGATAAAATGTTTTCGCGTCCACTAATGCAAAAACCTTTATTCCATACCTTTTCGGTTTTTTTCGGAACATAATGCCAAAAACGGCACCAATCTTTGAAAGGAATCAGTTGCTCATCAATCGTTACATATTTTGTTGGGATGTAAGCCTTTTCATATTTTGGTGACAATATTTGAATAAGGTCCCTTATCGGAGAAAGCTTATCAGTTACTTTACGCACTTCTTGGGTTGTAACGTTGTCAAACCTTATGCATCTCATCAAGAAAAGAAATTTTTTTGACGTCATAGTAGTAAAGTATTATCGATTTTACTCTCCAGTACTAAATAATTTTAGAAAAACACACAAATGATGTGGCAATTTGGACTGTTGTAGAAAAAAAACAATAACAGAAATCGGAGATAAATAACTTACAAAAACTTTGTGATATACCTAGTTTTATGCAATGTATGTTCACTCTTTTTATTTGTCCACTCAATTCCTCGTAAAAAAATTGGGAAAATTGGGTAACTCAAGATTCAAGGGAGAGCTCTGCGGTAGCTGGGCATAAAATTCATTATCATAATGCCGCTGTACACTATATAGCTATTTTTTTAAATATATTGTTTATGTCATGTTGTTCGTGATATCAAGCTGTATATTTTGAATTTAAATCATTCAATCCACTTTTGAGAAAAATCGACTTTATATGAAAATCGACAAGTATAAATGACCCTCATTCTTGCTGTATATGCTACATATCAACATTATATATATTTCAGATGATATAAAAAAATATGAGATTTTATTATATTATGTAAAATGTTCAGGCAACAGTGGGAAAAAGACGACGGATGGATGACGTAGCAAAAACAACTTTGTTGGACACGTAAAGCATTTAAAATATCACAATAAACAAATCCTAAAATAGCAAAAATGCTAAAAAACCATGAAGAAGGTTAATGGTCATATTAACCCCACGCGACTAATTAAGGGCTAAGTATTAAAGTTAAGGTACATACTTCCGATTCTTCTTCCCTTCTCTCTTAATCCCATTCTCCTCTCTCTCTCTCCCATTCTCCTTCCTTTCTCCTCCTTTCTATTTAATGTTGTATTACTATATCATAATATGTACACTATCTAGGGTTTTCGCAGGTTTTTCACACCCCCCTTCTCAGTGGGTGTTTCCCTGTGTGGGTTTTACTAGTGAGGACATGCCTGTTTTACCTAGGTTTTCCCCACAATCTCTAATCTGTCTTCAATTTTATATATTTTTTTTACTCTGTATGATTTAGGTATATACTGTTTATGTTATGCATATTGTATATATATATATATATATATATATATATATATATATATATATATATATATATATATATATATATATATATATATATATATATCTCTTACTTTACCATTTTTTATATTTTTTATATTGACGAAGGGTTAAATGTAAGAATGGACCTTATGGTCTAAATTTCGCCCGAATAAAGACGATTATCTATCTATCTATCTATCCAATTCTTCCTCCCTCCTCTTCTCGCTCTCTACCTCCTATTCTCCCTCCTATTCTCCTTCTTCTCTCTCTCTCTTCTTCTCATCCTCCCTCTTGTTTCCTCCCATCCTCCCTCTTGCTTCCTCCCATTCTCCTCCCTTTTTTCCTTCCATTCTCCCGCAATCTCTCCTTCTCACTCTCCTCTCAAAAATGTATTGCAAATCTTACAAAATGAATATTGATTTCTTAAATATTATGCTAGCAACTTTCATATGGCCAAAATTATTTTAACTCTCTGGAACATACTACATATAATGTGAATTATATTTTTTTAAATTTTTCAGTGCATATTCAAATTTTGTTTCATTAAATTAATTATAAATTTTATTCTTATATGTTTAGTCAATAATTAAAAACTTATTCAGCTTTCGTGGAAAATGTACTCAAAATCTTTTTAAAAATTCATCAATCTGGCTTGGGAACCCTAATTAACATAATATCAATGAACATTAGTATATTTCATTCCATAATTATTATGAAATCTTTTCACAAAGTCGAGTCTTCCCAAGTGGAATTTGATAATAGAATATTTATTTGTTCGATACCTTTGTATTGTTTATCATAACCAAGGTATTGTTTCAACTTCAAAATAGCATTTAAATATCATGAATTTGTGAACAGATGTGATGCATGATTATAATCCCAGCCAATCATAAGAAATTACATGAAACTGGCAACAATGCAAATCACCTTAATGACAAAACATTTTCACATAAAAATAAGTCCGATTTTTGCCTTAAAAACTAATTTGTGGACCGATTCAACGCATATTCAAAAATCGATGGGGAGAAAATGAAATTTTGCTCCTTAAGACATTCGTAGTTTCTAGTCTCGAATTCCTACGATGATTTTAGCCCTTAACCAGTGACGTGAGGTCTCTGGAAGACCACTCTGAATGAAAGAATGTCAAAATATTAATAATCACCATTCCAAAAAATCTGTTATTTATGTTACCTTCCATTATCACTTAGAGCAATCCAATTACAACTTCAGTTTTGCTGCAGGTATCATAGTATATGTTTAACCCTTCTGCGACAGAGGTGATTTAAATTCTAGTCTACCCCACAGATGGGGGTCATTTAAACAGAAGTTGGGATTTTGAAGTGTGGAGACAATTATGCAACGGATTTGCATGAAATTTTTAAATAATAACATTAAACTACTGGTATTATATCTAATTTTTTTTTGTGATATTCTTATAAAGTATTGCAGTATCGCTTGGCAAATAGAATATCATTTCATAAACACGATTGATTAGCATAATAGTATTGACATTTTAGAAGGAGAAAAATTCTGTACTTTACCGGAAATCAAACCCGGGTCTCTCCACTTGCTGGATAGGTGCTTTTCGAAGGCGAATCAGGCTGCCTCGATAGCTTAGTTGGTTAAAGCACCTATCCAGCAAGTGGGGAGACCCGGGTTCAATTTTCAGTCAAGTACAGAATTTTTCTCCTTCTAAAATGTCAAAATTTAGTTTCAGCTTTATGCAAACATGCATAATATGTAATTGCAACACTTTTGTAACTTAATAATAGTATTGCTTTTAGGCATGCAAGATTTTTTTGTTGCCTTCAACTCCATTCTAATACCATGGTCAAGATATTAGTAAGCAGACTTCAGATGGTTTGTTATCTCTACTATTGTTATTATACCTGTTTATTTTTGTTGTGATATTCTTATAAAGTATTACAATATCACTTGGCGAATAGAATATCATTTCATAAAACAAGAATGATTAGCGTAATAGTATTTCTTTTAGGTATGCGAGATTTGTTTTGTTGCCTTCAACTCCATTCTAATAGCATGGTCAAGATATTCGTAAGCAGACTTCAGATGATTTGTTATCTCTTCTTCTTCGTTCTCATGAGTACGCAGTTCCGTCTCCGAGCGGCCCTTCCCACTCTCTGGCTCTGCCCCACAATCACTCGCGCGCAATTCATTGCAATCAAGAATTGTTTACAAATAGCACCTGATGGACCAATAGCGTGAATGAGGGTGATGAACGTATCAAGAACTAGTCCGTATTTTCTTTCCTCTCGCACGATCTTTTTGCCGAAAGAAAGCTCATCTTAGCATGAACTGAATTTTTTAAATCCGTAAGTGTTCCTTTGGCTCTACTTATATTTTAGAAATACTATGAATTGACTACAAACATTATGAATATGAGCATAAAATTATAGTGATTAAAAAGGTATTCTAATTTCCTTAATAGTTTAATTTTGTGTGGTAAGCCTCTAAAAGAAAACACGTTGCCTCTCGCATTTTTGTATTGTTCCGCATATCTGTTAGTTTCTTCTGCTATTATTTTTGTTCGATCTTTGTCATAAAATGGTTAAAAACATTCAACAAAATAAACCACACATTTAGCAACATTCTCAGCTCTGCAGTTCCCAATAAATACCTCCTGTTGTCCAATAAAATTTCCAATGCTCTCCCAGTTAAATTCTTCATCCCTTCTCTTTTCATCTTCACTATCTGGCTGATTTACGAGTTCATCTGCAACTGCAACATCATCAATATAACTAAAACCACTATCACTATCATATTCACTATCACTACTATGTGAGATGTCATTGGATTCCTCCAACATTTTTTACAACTCTTCATCACTGAAACACAGTGCATATCTACTAGCCATTTCTATACAGGGAAAAGAAAAATGCTCAAATGTTTTAAGAATATATTCCTAAAAACAGATTATTTGTAAAGTAGAGGTGTTCATTAAGAACTTTTTAATAAATTTCAAGCTTTACCGTCCGTGCAGTGTGGATGTGTAACACAAAATGGAACCAAGGGACTGGAGTGTTTCTCTATCTTTATGCAGCCATATTTGCATTTCTTTCAAAGAAATAATAAGAATGTCTTTCAGATGCAGTTAGAAAGGTCTCTACTAATAGATCTGTGTGATTCCACTTGGTTTGTTGTTGGTTTCTGTCCATTAGCTCTTTGTAATCAGTGAAATATCTTCTCGTGCCCATGCTCTCATAAAGGGTCTCAAAAATCTAGGGGTTATAGGTCCCTTTGCCATCAGCATCGTACTAGTTTACAATGGGAGAGACTAATGAAGTTTTTGGGATACTATCTTTCGCTTTTATTTTAGAGATTTGAGCTGCTTTGTTCATGTTTTGAGCATTCATTCTCTGCCGATTTTTTCCTAACAACATTTTTAGGTCTTCTTTTTTCATATTATTTTTCCTTATAAATGTTGTGAAAATTGATAAAAGAATGATGGATTTACTTTTAGGAAGAATCTTGGATGCAGAAAAAATAAATTAGAATAGTATGTGCGTTAGGGTGAAAACAGGAAACTTGTAAAAACTTCGTCTGTGCTCGCATCAATCAGTCGAGTATACATCGCTGTGGCACAGTAAATTTGATGTTGCATAATTATTTCATTCATGAAAAATAAATACATTAAGTTATACAAAAGAGAAAACCTTTGCCTTTCACAATTGAAAAACCATTTGAAAATTGATAAAAAAAAGTCTTCTCACAAGAATAAATTTAAATGCGCAGCATGGTTCAGTACCCTGCACCAAGGTCGGTGGCATGTGAAGAATTCGAGGTCGGTATGGTGCACCGAGGTCAGCACTTAAGGGTTAAAAGAGAATTAAATATGACGTACATTCTGTGAGGTCTCACATCACTAATTTCAGAAAAAGTCACCCAATGCACTTGAGCAGTTTTAATAGACTTGGCTGCCGAACAATTTTTGAGAAAAAAATTAAAATTGGATGTCATTTAGCTAAAGTTTTTTGCTATTTAATGGTGCTAATAAATAAATTTTACACCTAACCCCTCTCTGGAAATCGGAGATGTACAGCGAAAATAGGTGCATTTTGGTCATTTGTTACAGAAAAAATATTTTCTTTCTTGTGCTTGATCTTACATATGTGAATCAGAAAGTTGTAATGCACATAAGTAGACATAGATTGCTATTACAGTGTATTCATTCCTACATTTTTCTTCAAACTGTCCATGAGTTTCCAAACTAAAAATGACGTAGGTACTAGTGAAACAAAACTTTGTTCATATTGAATACTTTACGGCTTTGACGCACATGGGCGGGATCTTTCATAAGTTGGCTATACTTTCATAATACAATATGCGAGTACAATGTGTATGTGTCTGCAGAAGAGGCATGGGGATGGTGATTAGGCCTTCTCCTTTCTCTTTTTCCCTGCCTTTTCCTGGGTTTTCCCCACCTTTAGATTCCCAATCGCCACACACATTGAGCCGTTTTCTACACATCTGTCAATTGTTTCTTTTTGGGGTAATTGACCCTTCATAAAATGTGGGAGTGAAGCTGTTAAGGTCGAGGGTTAGCGACAAACAGAGTAGGAGAGAGGATATAGGGAAAAGAAATGCACAAAAAACTTTGTAATGTGTAGAAACTGAAGCGTAGGAAATTTTTCAAAAAATATGATACTTTTCAATCCTTGCAATTTTCTAAAAAATACCATGATCTACTTATAATTTTGGCATTTGTTTATACATTCAATATTAGAAATCAATAATTTTTCTGGACAATTTGGCTAACGTTTTGAAAGAAAATTCGAATTTTCAAAACTATAATTTTTCATTATTTTTTGTCACCATCCAATAAAAATCTAAAAAATCATTAAAAACTAAATTTATATTTTGATAAATTTTATCGCCATAATGAGTTGAGTGCAAGAGACATGAAGAGAAAAAATTAATGAAATAAAAATTTCCTGTCTCGTTTTAGAAGCACAGAAAACTAGTGGTCTCTCAGACCTCATGTCACTGGTAGTTACAACAATTCCACATCACTCGTTAAGGGTTAAGTAATTTTAACATGCTACATTCATCCTTGTATTACTCAAATGGAGAAAAAACTCCTGTAATGGAATCCATGACTTCAGTGTGAACGGTGAGCAGCTTAATTTTTAAAAGTAGTGCTGCCATGTAATTTCTGAAAGTTTGTTTGATAAAGAATGAAAAGTTCTTGAATTATAGGCTTTTTTGTTATTCTTGCAGTTGTTCGACCTGTTATCTTACAGCATGACCGCATTCTTAGCTCATTAACCCTTTCTGCTCATATGCTGGACCTCATCCGACATCGCATTTTTACCGATCTGCTCATATGTTGGACTGGGTCCGACATTATGTTCACCTTGAATATTTCACAACTTTTTACTTTCAGATTTATCATTTCATTAGTTTGTAGTATATACATATATAATGATTATGACACAAAATGGATACATTTTATCATAAATTATTTTGGATAAAATGTAACTATCTTCAGACTTGCGTAATTATCGAGGCGCCATGCGGGTTGCATACACCAACTTTCTACTTACACGTCGGGAGAAATTTTGTCGTCGACACGAAGGTTCGAGATCAAGTATTAGTTCACCAATACCAATTCCTCATAATTATTGTGGCCTTTTAGCATCAATAAAAATTCCCTTTCTCCAGGATATCGGCAAGTACCCTGAATTAATATACAAAAATGGCGCAATGCTTTTTCTGCGGGGAAAAATGCCACTTTCAGAATTTCTGGAGTCAAACCCATGACACGTAGGTGCGAAGCCCTATTTTTTCTGGAGGTTTCTCCATGATATCTACAAACACAGAAACTTTCAGCTCTTTAGCTCTTGTAATTTGGGCTGGACATTAGTATCCTCCTATATCTATACTATATTGACGCTTCTTACTTATGATAGGTGATTATCATACCATTATATATAGACATTCCTTACAGAGGAGGATATAACATATATATAACATACATATAACATACTAGTAGAAGGTGCTTGCATTCTGCAAGCATATCATCTCACCTTAAAAAAAAAACATTCATTTTTCAGACAGATATTTCATCATTACATATATTTTTTTAATTTGAAATATTTCACCTCCGCAGTGATTTTCGTTTTTCCCTTATAATAAAGGATTAAAACAATCCCCAAACTTTGCAATTTAAAGAATTTTATACTTGTTCTATTATGGGGTACTAATGCTACAAATTTCTGCAAAATTTTCAAGTTGTAGGACTTCTAGAAGTGAAATAATATTTTTCTAATCGTTTACATTTTCAACATACATATTTATGGAAGTTTACTTGTGCAAATGCACTACTTTGTAAATAACTTGATAATTTCAACTTCCTAGCTCATCCTGTAGTACCTAAACAGTTATTTGTTTTTAACGGCTACACAAATTAAAATATCAAAATTTCTATAATCCCTATTTTGTTTTTTGCAAATCCTACCTCTAAAAAAAAATTCAGCTCCGTAGCACATTTGGAAATACATAAACGTTGAAAATTTGTTTAAACAATTACGAATTTTTAGTGGCCGCATTGTTGCACTTTTTCAAGATTTTCGGTTTTTTTACCTAAACAAATTTCAAATCTGCAGTTCATCTGGAAGTGCCGAAATATTAGTATCCGCCTATATGTTATACTATTAGAAGGTGCTTATTTCATCTCATTGCTCGCCGAGAGCCCTGCTTACTGGTCTTCAGTTTACTGAGTCCAGAAGCCGGTTTTTGCACTTATCGTGCTTTTTAATTCAAGCGTCCGCCGCACGTTACTGTGGCGCTCTTGCTGCGCGAGAGTTCGCATTGCCTGGTTGTTACGAGACAGGGGAAGGCTAACCTGTTCCTTCTTCTCACCTGTCCCGTATTCGAGTGGGGGCTGGTTTTCTGCGACCAGTCTCCGGTTGTTCTTGGCCCTGAAAAGGGCCTGGATTCGAGTTTTCCGTAGGAGAATTGAAGAATTTCCCTTATGGAACGGGACCCAAGGGGGTCTTTGGATTCGGTTGCCCTCGTAGGAGGGAACCTCCAAATCGACTCGCGTGCTAGGTTGTCGTCGCTTTCGAGCGACTCCTCGTTCGGTCGAATCACCCCTACGCAGTACAAGGCGTTGTGCGCCAAGAAGGCACCGGTTGCTGCCCCGGTCGCCATCGAGGCCCTCCCTTCCACTTCTGCCCAGGGTCAAAGTAATAATGCCTCCCACGAAGGCTCCTGCGGAGTAACACCCGCGGTAGTACCCCTTCCGCCCTTGTCGGTTCGGGTATTGAAGCACGCACCCTCTCAGGGTGGCCCCGAAGATGCCCCGGTTGCCATGGGAGAGGTCCTGCCCTCTTCAGTATCGGCCCAAGGTGCAAAAAATGCCGTCGCGCAGACGCGTAAACGGCCCTTTGCAGGGCCATAAACCCACCGCCTCAGAGGAGGGTATGGAAGTTACGGAGGGTGTCCGCGGCAAGCGGAAGAAGGCCGCCTCGGCAAAAAAGCTTGCCCCCTCTCCAGCTGAAGCCTCACTGGCAGCGCGTTCGGCCCCGATCCTCGGTGCCGAGGCCGTTGCCAGCACGGACGAGGACGGGGATTTCACCCCCGTCACAAGTCGCAAGGCTAAAAGGAAGAGGTCTTCCTGCCCTCCTGCTAGTGAGGGAAAGGGTTCTGCCCCTGCGGGGCAACGCCCCGATAAGGGGGCAAAGTCGAGGGTCCGCGTGTCACTGATCACGGTGTACGGGATCCTCTCCCATAAGTGTATCGCCGCCGACCTTGCTAAGGTGTGTGGCGATAATTTTGAGCTGGAGGTTCGCAGGGCCTCCCAGGATCATCGTTCACACCCCAGACCACCACCGTGCGGCAACAAAGATCCTGGACAAAGCTGGCATCCAATACCATACCCAGCTACTGGAGTCTGTCCAGGGAATGCGCCTTCTGTTGAAGAACGTAGGGAAGGGCTATTCCCCGGAAGATGTCGCGGCTGACCTGACGGCGAAGGGCTTCATAGTCCGAGGCGTCCGTCAGATGACGGCCGTAGAGGATGGGAAGAAGATTCCCATCAGCCGTTTTGTTGCTAACCTGGAGAGGACACCTAGGGCCCCTCCGGCGTTGGCCATCAAAAAGATGTCACTGCTCGGTTAAGATCGAGCAGTTCAAGAGCAGCAGGGGACTGTTGACCTGCTACAACTACCAACGGTATGGCCATGTGTCGCACGCCTGCAGGTGCGACACCAGGTGCTTCCGGTGCACGGGACCGCACAGGGGATCTGACTGCCCCAAGCCTCTCGATGAACCGGCAAAATGCGCTAACTGCGAGGGCGACCACCCGTCCTCCTTCAAGGAATGCCCAGTATACCTTGAAGCGCTGCAGAGGTACGAGGAGGGGCAGAGGAAATCTGTGCAGAAGGCATCTGGGAAGGCACCTTTGCAGTCTGCGCCTGCCCTTCTCAAGATGAAGGTCTCTCCATCGGCTAAAGTGGACGCCTCACGGCCCTATGCCGCAGTAGCTGGGGGCACTAGCAAGCCGACCCCGTCTGTGACTGTAGTTACGCCGGTTCAGCAACCTGCTGCTGAACCAGGCAGGCAGGCGGACCCCCCTAAGGAGCCGTCTTCTGCCCCCGAAGAACCTCTTCGGCCGACTCCTGGTCCCGTCGTCAGAGGGGAGGAGCCGGTACCTCAGAGGCCCTCCGCCAACTCTCTGCATAAGCAGAGGCGAAGGGCTATGAAAGAACTTGAGAGGGAACGGCAGAAGACGGCCGCCCCGGCCGGTGTAGTAGTGGAGAGTGTGGCCCCCAGCAAGGGCACCGCCACGGCGCCTCTTCCCGAGGTCGCCCCCAAGGATTTTGAGGTCATTCGGTCGGCAGAGACCGTAGTGACCCCGATTCAGGGCCCCAAATGTAGCACGCCGCTGAGCAGCGCGTCGGAAAGCGCTCGGTCCAATGAGGACCCCGACTTCTGGCGCACGGTGGCCATGATTTGTAAGGCGTTGAGGCAGTACATCTCCTCAATGTCCGGCCAACTCCTCCTCTCTCTCTTGGAGGAGTTGGTCAAGGAGCGCGTCACATCCCCCAATAATGGGGACTAGGGGATGTAGCGTCTTGGTGCAATGGAACGCCTGCGGTGTTAAAGAGAAGACGGAAGAGCTCCGGGCGTTCCTGCAAGAAAAGATTGCCATCTTGGCCACCGTGAATGAGACCCATCTCCGCCCGTCGGACATCTGGAAGATCCCTGGCTGGGTGATATATCGCTCGGACAGGGTCAGCCAGCATGCGACGGGTCCGGGGCATGGTGGGTCTGCCCTGCTCATCCATTGGTCTGTTGAACATCGTCCCTGCTTGGTTCGAAACTACAGATCGATGGAGGCTGTATCCACCGACGTTCGGACCTGTACCGGGTGGGTCAGGGTCTCCTCGGTGTACTACCCACTGAGGAGAGCGTGGGACCCGGACGAGATGATGGACGTCGTTGGGGATGGCTGCCCCTCAATCGTCATTGGGGACTTGAATGCCAAACATCTCAGTTGGCATTATAGGATCCCCAATCCGAGGGGTGCGCGGCTAAGAAATTTGGCCGATGAAGAGGGGCTCACGGTCCTCGCCCCGACTGAGCCGACCTTTCTGCCGTCCAGGGATGTCCTCGATGTTGCCGTTGTCTGCAACATAAGGGCATCCCTGAGTATGCATGCTGTCTACAACATGTCCTCAGACCATAATCCGACCCTGCTGCTTCTGGGGAACTCGCCTGTGCGAGTACCACCGTCGCAGCGCCTGGACCTTGCTCGAGCAGACTGGCAGCACTTCCGTGAATTCATCGCGGAAAGGCTGCCGGTTGTGCCTACACCGCCCAGGACGCGTGAGGAGGCAGACCGAATGGTTGACCTCCTCACCTCCACCGTCCAGCAGGCCATGGACGCTGCGATCCCGAAGGTGGTCGTGGCCAAGGGTATACGCATCACCCTGCCCCGTGGCGTCAGGGACACCATCACCTGGCACAACATCGTGCGGCGGCGGTGGCAGCGCTACCGCACTCTGGACCTCAGGATCCAGTTGGACTCCCTCAACAGGACCGTCCGAGACATGTTGAGAGACGTGCGCTCGGACGCGTGGGAGTTACATCTCTCCACGCTTTCCCTGGAGGATCAGTCCATCTGGAAGACCTGCAGGAGGCTATGCGTAACCCAGCGGCGCGACCCCCTGATAGTTCAGGGGGACTACGTCGCGAGGTCTCCAGAAGAGAAAGCTCATGGCGGAATACCTGGAGGGGGTATTCTGTCCTAACCCGGCTACAGCTGAGTCGGATTTGGTGGAGGACAAGATTGCGGATGTGCTGGGGATGCTCGACCGCGGTCCCCTGCTGGAGTTCCCTCAGTTCTTGAGGGACGATATCATTGCAGTGATTCGTCGCCTCGAGACGAGGAGGGCTCCGGGGGACGATGGCGTCCCCAATATCGTCCTGTGACAGCTTCCTGTTGCCGCAGTAGAATTCCTGGCCGCCATTTACAATGGGTGTGTCGGGATTCCATACTTTCCGTCTGCCTGGAAGAGGGCAAAGGTCATCTGTCTCCCGAAGAAGCTGGGGATGGAGGTTGGCCCCGGAGACATCCGGCCAATCTCTCTCCTGGCCGGTTTCGGGAAGACCTTTGAGCGTCTTATCCAGAAGCCGCAGCAGCACTTTCCCCAGGAGAAGAACAATCTCCCGGACGAGCAGTTTGGCTTCAGGAGTGGGCACTCCACTACCCAACAACTGGGTAGAGTGACGCACTTCGTCACCGATGCCTTCAACAGGAACCACGCGGTCGCGGGGGCTTTCTTCGTCATCTCGAAGGCCTTCGACCGCGTGTGGCATCCAGCACTCCTGTTGAAGATGGTTCGACTTCAGTTCCCAGCTTGGATGGTGCGACTTATTGAGTCGTACTTGCAGGGCAGGACGTTCCGGGTGTTTTGGCTCCGGGTCGGATCGGAACTGCGACGCATCTGCCCCGGCGTTCCGCAGGGATCCGTCCTGGGGCCGATACTCTTCAACATCTTCACCCAGGATCGTCCCAGGGATTTTGGGTGGAACACCAGTCTTGCCCTGTACGCTGACGATGCGGCGCTCCTGTCGCGTTCCAGCAAGAAGTACGCGGCTGTGGAGAGGTTACAATGTGCCGTCGACGATCTGTCCTCCTGGTATCGTCGATGGCATATTGCGGTTAATCCCGCCAAAACCAGGGCCGTCGTCTTCCATCCTGGAATGGGAGCGCCGCCTGGAGTCGACCTGTCAGTGATGGGGACGGTCGTCCCCTGGAGCCCAGAGGTCACATACCTGGGAGTTGTGCTGGACCGGAAGCTTCTCTGGAAGCCTCAGGTTGAAAGTGTCCACCGCAAGGCACTCGGGGCGTTATCAAGAATCCGTCCGATTCTACGCCCGGATGTCTTGACGGCCGACACTAAGAGACGCCTCTACCTGAGCTGCGTGAGGCCCATCATCACATATGCAGCTCCGGTCTGGTCTGGAGTGTCCAATACCACCCTCTACAGGCTGCAGGTAGTGCAGAATAATGCACTCTGGTTGATACTTGGTCGTGGTAGATACGACCATGTCGACCGGATGCATTTAGACGGAAACGTGGAACCCCTGGACATCCTCTTGCCAAGGATGTCTAAGGAATTCTACTGCAAGGCAGCATTATCAACGCACAAAGAGGTGCGAATGCTAGGCTACATCAGGGCTAGGTGGTGGGATCGTTACAAGCGGCCCATTGCCAGCCTTGATGTGCAGGATGCCCTCCCTTCAAACAAGCGTCCTCGCTTGTAGGGAGGGATATATGCCCATTTATGGGCTATCGAAGTGCGCTAAGCTAGTTTTCAAGAGTAGTCTCGCATTAGCAGCTTAGCTGGAAATGCGATGTGGCCAGCCTCAGGCTGGAAGATCATGACATCTCTTATTTCATCTCATCTTGAAAAAAATTCATTTTTCAGGAGATATTTCATCATGGGAAATATTTCTTTAATTAATAAGATTTCTCCTCTGGACCGATTTTCGTTTTTTCCTTATGGAACAATAATTTAGTAAAACAATCACTAATTTTTGCAGTTTTAGGAATATTATAAATTTTCCATATTGGGTTAATTATTTTAAAATTTTAAATTTGTAGCACATTTAGAAGTAAAATAACATTTATCTAATTGTTTAAAGTTAATTAATTTTTACCGGCCGCAATAACGATTTCATCGATACACTGAAATGTTTATTCATTTGTATAGACTAATCTCTAACTAACTTTAAAATATCAGCTCCCTATCTTGCCCCGTAGTATCTAAACATTTACCTATTTGTTTAAACTTGAAGAATTTTTAACTGCCAAACAAATTAAAATATCAAAATTTGTATAATCCCTATTTCGTTTTTTTTTACAAATTCTACCTATAAAAAAATTTCAGCTCCATAGCACATGCCGAAATACATAAACCTTGAAAATTTGTTTAAACAATTGCAAATTTTAGCGGCCGCATTGTTGCAGTTTTTCCAACTGAAAATTTTTTTGAGGTAGGATTTGTAAAAAATTTAAATAGGGATTTAGAAATTTTGATATTTCAATTTGTGTTGCCGTTAAAAATTGTTAAAATTAAAAAAATAGATAACTATTTAGGTACTATGGGATGAGCTAGCAAGCTGAAATTTTCAAGTTATTTACAGAGTAGTGCATTTGAACAAATAAACATTTGAATCTCTCCATAAATATGTTGCGGCGGCCGTTAAAAATGTTTAAAATTTAAACAATTAGAAAAATATTATTTCACATCTAGAAGTGCTACAACATTAAAATTTGACACAAATGTGTAGCATTAGTACCCCATAATGGAAATAGTATAAATTTCTTAAAGTTTGGGGATTGTTTTATACTATTATTTTTACATAAGGCAAAAACGAAAATCGTTACGGAGGTAAAATCCTTAGAATTAAAAAAATATTTGTAATGATGAAATATCTGTCTGAAAAATTAACGTTTTTTCAAGGTGAGATGAAATGCTTGCAGTATGCAAGCACCTTCTACTAGTATAACACACAACATATAGGAGGATACTAATGTTTAGGCACTTCCAGATGAGCTGAAGATTCGAAATTTTTTTCTTAGGTAGGATTTTGTGCAAAACCGACTAGAAAAAACGAAAATCTTGAACAATTTTTCAATGTTTATGTATTTCTGAATGTGCTACGGAGCTGTAATTTTTTTTAGAAGTAGGATTTGTAAAAAAACGAAATAAGTATTGTAGAAATTTTGATATTTTCATTTGTTTGGCATTAAAAAATTCTTAATGTTTAAACAAATAGGTAAATGTTGAGACACTACGCGGTGAGTTAGGTAGCTGAAATTTTAAAGTTATTTAGAGCATAATCTATAAAACCGAATAAACACTGGTAATGGAGAAAACAATCACTAATATTTGAATGACACATTTCTGGCAAATTTTAAATTTGTAGCACTTTTAGAAGTGAAATAACATTTATCCTATTGTTTAAAATTACTTAATTTTTAATGGCCGCATTAATAATTTCATGGGTTCACTGAAATGTTTATTCGTTTGTATAGACTAATCTCTAAATAATTTAAAAATTTCAGCACCCCATCTTGCCCCGTACTATCTAAACATTTACCTATTTGTTTAAACTTGAAGATTTTTTAACGGCCAAACAAATTACAATATTAAAATTTGTATAATCCCTATTTCGTTTTTTTACAAATTCTACCCATAAAATAATCTGATGTGGGCAAAACATGACTTTCTCCATATTTATATGACAAATTACATTTTGTTGGCTCTGGGATCGTTGCCAATATTTACTTCTGGTTGGCAATTAAGAAAAGAAAAAGGAGGGTTACTAAGACGGAACTAAGTGTCAATTGTTAACAATAGTCTTCGGTAGGTGGTGTGGTGGTGGCAGCTAAAAATATAAGATATCTCTTAAACAATGTATTATATGGAAAAATGTATCAAACAAAGGTTGTAGAAAATGAAATTTCTTACAACTTTTATTACAATACATTTTTACATTTATCAAATATTAAAGCAAATATTTCAATATAATGGATAAGTGACAAGTGTAAACACCCACTTCCGGTTGACCGATTTTTACCAAAAACTAATCAGATCTTCTAACTTTTATAAAAATGTTAAATACAAAATTTTGCATTGACCTGATTAATAGTTTTTGAGTTAGAGCGCCCACAAAAATCTATCACATACAGATAAACACACAGACATCATCGAGAAAATTGCAAAACGGGTTCAGGGGACCTTAAAACATGTATTTCCGTTGAAATCTCTAATTCGATTTTTTTCATGAAAACAATACTTTTCTCTATACTTCGTGTATGGAGAAAGTAAAATTTTCAGCTCCATAGCGCATTGGGAAATACATAAACCTTAAAAATTTGTTTATAGAATTTCTAATTTTTGCGGCCGCATTGTAGAACTTTTTCAAGATTTTCGTTTTTTCCTAGTCGGTAGATTTTCTGGCTTCGGTTGCTGTAATGGCTTTGTCAAACAGAAGGAAATGCAAGTCAAAACTTGTGGATTTTGAAACAGAAGCGGGTTGCATGTCTGGCTATGGTTGCCTGCTTTCTCCAGCTTCCATGGTTTGGTCCCACGAATGTCCAGATTTTTTTGTGTGATTTTCCTTTTTCTTTAATTTTACTCGGATTTTTCAAAAGAACATTGACCATTTTCATTATCACTTTCTAAAATTAACTGCAGAAAGAAAAGCAGGCAAAACAAAGATTGCCGACACTTGCTGGTAGAAATAAATCAGATAAGAGTTTGAATGGTAAAGCCAGGAGAGGATTAGTACAGTTGAGGGACAGGTGAGAGCTGATTTCCAGGAACTCTTAATGTTTTTAAGTTCAACAGAAAAATAATGAAAGAATAGGATGTACTTCTGTCCAATAGGGGAGAGATGGAAAGGAAGAGCATTCATCATCCACCTTTTCCATTCGTTTCACATTAGTGCAGCACAACTTTCTTGGAGTTGAGCGACGTATGTATAAATCCTTACGCGAAGTATAATTCAGTTGTATTCTGAATTATGACTGTTTTGGCAGAATTTATTTTGTTTATAACATTATGAATCCTCAGTCAGGCTATAGTCAGAAAACTAGTTAACTCACTCAAGTGAGCATTACTTACGTTCTTGAATGACGGAGTTTCGAAGCAAGAGCTAAAAAATGCTTGACGTTGCTGTGAGGAATTGCTTCTGGAAAACAATTTAATTTCACATTAATCACCAACAGTAATTTCTACTCGGTCTACAGCAATTGATAAAGAAATATTTCGTAGACTGCTTGAAATCCTTGGAGCAACTGAAATCATCGAGAAAGATGAATTAATTCTACTCGATGCAAGTGATGGCTATGATTCGAAGACAGATGAAGAAAATGAAGATCTTGACTGCTATGTTCCAAAGGAGAAGAAACCAATGATTGATTATGACTTCATTCCTCTAGAATACAAGAAAATGGTTGTTAATATTTCATCCAATGTACGGCTTGAAAACTTTTCAAAAACAAGGGGCGTCATGTTTGACGAGCAAGCAAGACTTGAAACGATGGGAGGAAGACGTGAAAAGAGGAGGAACCAAGCAAGATAAATTCACCAAAATAAATTCTTCAACGTATCATTGGTTTATAGAGGCAAGAGAAAATTATGAACAGGTGATGACATGAATTTTGCAGCAGTGGGCCATGGCAGCACCGTCCTCTCTTCAATCAAATGATTTTCACTTCACCACCAGTCATTTGTGGGTTGCAAAATTTAAGAATCAAAGTCATATTAGACAGAAAAATTACAAGATGTATTAGTGAGAAGGATGCGGCAACATTAGAACAAATGCTCGAAAGTGCAGGAAAGTTCAGAACACAGGCAAGGAAACTAATGATGAATTTTGATGCTAACTACATCATTAATTCTATTAACTCTAATATTTGGCGCTCTCTGTGTTATGATCATTTCAATTGCTGGTAATATTGTTAACTCATCTTATTTTAGTTATTTATTTTAATGTTATATTATTTGTTATGGTTATATGTTTCAATGTAATGAAGCCTCTGTGCTGTTTTTGAAACTGAATAAATAAGTAAAGATAAATTAATATGGACCAAAGTGGCTGTCAGTATCAATCTACCCTTGACAGATCTCTTGTACACAGAGGCGTCAAACCAGTGTTGGTGAAGAAATGTAGCCTGAATAAAATAACACATTCTTATACTGTCCAGTATTTAATTACATCATCAAGGAGGTTACTACCAAAAGTCTTCTTGTGTCTTCAAGAATCCACTGGAAAATTTGGCCAAATAGTTCAGAGAAATTTAAATAAGTTGGTTGAAGATTATCAGAATGTTGTACTGACCTGCTCCAATACCGGGAAATTAACCATGAAAACTTACATTTCACTCCTAGAGAGTGTGCTTAAACCAGGTGTCAAAGATAAGCATTTTCTGCTGCTGGTAGATTCATGGGGAGGACAGACAAATTCAGCTATTCACGATGAAGTCTTTGTTGACAGTAACGGTGAAGCCTCTTGCTCACTGAAAGTGATACCCAAAAATGTACGGCTTTATGTCAGCTGTGTGACATTTATTTCTACCGGCAAGTGAAGAATTTTGTCAAACGTCTGCAGAACTGCTCACTGCTGCTGGAGGAACAACGGGATATAGCATCACAGGAAGATTCTATTAAAATTAATTCGCTAGTTCATCACCCAATGGATGCACCTATTTTCAGTGACATGATTAAATATGCATGGTATGCCTCAAAATTGACTGATGGTAGAAAATACTTTTGAAACGTCAATGATGTCTGCTTTCCCTTAAAGCTAGGAAATCGCTGCCATTGTGGGAAATGCACATTTGCAATTTGCTCGTGGTGTTGGCAATATTTCGGTTTTGCCTGGTTTTATGACAAGTGCCATTCAAGAAACTGCTCCTCTTCAAGTTAAACCTTGTTTTCAACCATTTTCCCACTTCAGACCATTATCCTATCAATTCCCCTCCTATATATAACCCAAGCCATAGCTGTCCATATGTTTATCCTGCACCTCCCTCATTCCTGAATACCATTACCACCCCAATCCAAAATAATGGCCACATAAATTAGTTGTAGTCTGGTTTAATTATTACCTTTTCTGGCAATCATTTCCAAAAAAAGGCAGTAATTAAAATGGTCAATGTTCTTTTGAAAAATAAGAGTAAAATTAAAGAAAAAGGGAAATTACACAAAAAAATCTGGACATTCGTGTGACCAAACCACGGAAGCTGGAGAAAGCAGGCAACCATAGCCAGACATGCTACCCACTAGGCTATGGTAGTTGTTGTGCATTGGTTAAATTCTTATGTTTCGTATGTAGCAATAAGAATTTTTTAACTTTTTAAGATCATTTTTCTCAAGAACAATAATGAGTTGCGTTTTCTCACTTCACAGATTTCCATTATTCACCCACTGCTACCAACTGTTCAAATTTGAAGTAAATCTGTGATATCCCCTTGTAAATTTTTATGTTAGCAGGTTGAAATGGAACATTCACATACTTAAACTCTGGCGCCTGACTGTATGCTGGTACATTAGTAGAAATTTTTCTTCTTTTGGGAAGGCATATGTTTCTTAACTATCACCTTCAAATGTGAGCATTCGATCTGGTTACAAATTATAAAACAGCCCAGTTTCATCGCAGTTGAAGATGCCCTTCAGCTGCTAATTTTCAAGAATTGGTTTGCTACTTTCTCATGAACACTTCTGTTTCAAAGTCCACAAGTTTTGACTTGCATTTTCTTCTGTTTGACAAAGCCTTTTCCTTTTGTTACTGCTGTTTCTATAATATCCTTATTTTTAAGTGTTTCTGGGAAGGGATTTTATTGAAAACAGTTTATGACTAGTCATAGTAATAATTCTGACCCATTCTATTAATATATTTGGCCACCAAGTTGCAGATTCACAAAATTTGTGCTGCAACTTCAAGATTAATCAAATTGGTGTCTGGCAGAGGAGAATATTCCTGACCTATCATGTTATTTTTATGTTATGGGCTCTTATTGTCAAAAATCCCAACCCAAATACCATATACTGCATATATTTTTCCTGATAAAATCAAACTGACACCACAAATGGCAAGGATTTCCTGTACCAACATAAACAAGGTCTGTAAACACATCTACAAAAAGGGTGAACTTGAATATTGCAGTCATAAACTGTTTTCAATACAATCCTGTTCCAGAAACACTTAAAAGGTTGCTATTCCTGGGCATCAAGATTACATGTGAGGATAAATATCTTATTATTTATCATATAATTACGTGTAAAAGAAGCTCATATTCAGCGCATTTACCCAGATAAGACACGAGTTACTTTCTCACTAATTTAACAGCATAAAAAGTTTAAATTTTATTGCAAATGATTTGATCGGCCAGAGATCCCCTACTTGGGCAGGTACTTGAGCTCAGTTTCGGGACGAACCCTTGAGTTTCCCACTCATAATCCGAGTAATCATGCATATACTTTGTAGAATTCTTTGTCCTCTGCAAGTATAAATGTAGACACAAGCATGTTGCAGTGAATTTACTCTTGATACTTGCAATTTACATAACTTCTTCAGAAATCCTCTTATAAAAATTGCAGCCCCTTTTTCTTACTGATATTTTAGGACAATAGGTGTGCATGGTACACAAGTAAATATGGTAGTTGTTTTTCATTGTGAAATATTCAAGAACAAGCAATTTAAAAATGTACTTGCCTCAAGTATCTCCAATAGCCACAACAAGGTTAAAAAACCATATGCGCATTTTGGTATGGTAATTCACTGCAAGTACATTTTTTAGTAAATTTGTTCTTGAATTTTTTCAGTCACAAGACTAGCTTGATAGTTTCCTGTTGAATTGTGAAATATATTTACATAGATCATTTTAAATATACTTAGATTTATTTTTTAATGTATATTTTGTCTTTACGATTGACATTTTCACCTTTTTAGTTAATATTACATTGCTTTTTGTTATAATTTTTTGTCAGTTAAATTATGAAAAATATTTTGTTATATGTATTAGCAAGACTAGTCATTGTAAAGCAGCATTCAGAGCAGTATTAGCAGTTTTCTTAAGGCTAACTGCTCATAATCTTGTAATTCTGAACTAATGTAAACTTGTAGTAACAGCAGCACTGTAATTATCCTGAAAGTAAAATTCTTTGTGAAAATGTTAATTGTAATATAGTGATATAATATTCCATTTAATGTTGAAATGATGCAACTAACTTTTGTGTGTTTATATTTATAGGCACATGGGACAACTGTCGAATCACATTCATGTTGGAGTAGGAGATAAACTAAGAGTATATTATGGACCCACGCATGAATCAAAAGTCACCTATGAAGCAAAGGTAACGTTAATATTGTGATGTTTGTCTCATGTATGTCAGTTGCAGTTGTTGGTAGCTTGTTGTAAAACATTCGAGAGTGACTCAACTACATTATGTCAGGATTGAGCAATGCATATTTTTATGGGCAAATAGAAGGGCAAGAAGAGCAGTATTATTTTCCCTAAGTTTAGGAATGTTTTCAACCAGTATTTCAGCTGTTTTCTCCATCATCTTTCAACAGACTCGATTAAGCAGTAAAGTAGATCATGTTAACAAATACTCTAGGGGGATTTGTATGGATGAGTCGATCAGATTTTCTTTATTCCAGCACATCAGTTGGATTGCTATTCTTTAGATTTAAAGTAGTATCAAAATTAGGTTGTTTTTGCAAGTAATCATCAAAGTATGTTGCTTTGAGGGATTTTGCAATTTGTAACCAAATCATGTTGCTATTCTAATTTTCTTCTAATGCTCCTCCCTTTCAAAAGGTGATAGACACTGAGATAGATGGCCACCAGACTCTCTATTTGGTTCATTATACTGGTTGGAACACTCGATATGATGAATGGATCAAGAGGAGTCGTATTGCAGAAAATCTCAGCTGGACCCCTACGAGAGCAAAAAGATTAAGACAGCATCAATCACAGGTCAGTTGAACAACTTGTGGAAATTCTTAGGAGAGCTTATCCATTGTGTAGGATATTGGGAAGACTTTTCATTGTGCTAACTTAGATTTAGGTTTGTTGTAGTTCAGCAGTTATTATGAGAAGGCAGCAGCAAGTTGTCATATTTATTGTCGAGCAGATATATTTAATTTTTCTTATGGTTTGGATTGTTTCTCTAATTGTATGAGAGTATGCCTTTCTTTACCTATGGATGTCTTGGCCATTCATACATAAATATTTTCTTAAGCGTTCCTGCTCTATTTCTGATATTTTCCATGTTTTTACTAAAATTGGATGCAGAAATGATTAAATTCTTGATGTCTTTAAGGTATTGTCTTACTGACTTCTTGGGTTTTCTGAATTAAAAACTCTGAGATTGTTCTGCCATGTGCTTGATCAACTTTCTCTCGAATGATGAGTTATTGTGCTGATAAAATTTATAATCTCTTAAGCAGCTGGTCTAGCATAGATGGAAGTTGAAAATTTTATATCTGTTACCATTTGCTCATATCAAGGGCAGACATTCTCTTTTCACAGATCTATTTTAGTTCACTACTCTGTAGATTTCTTGTTCTTCATCGTGATTATCCTTTTGAAAGCAACCTGGGCTTCTTTTTAAAATCTCTATTTTTATTAATTATTATTGGCAAATTCATTTGAAAATTCAGTTGTATCTAACTCATCCAGTATAGTGGAATTTACAATCTTGTTTTTGTATGTTCTCATTGGATTTGATTTTTAATTTTTCTTCTATTGGTTCCATTTTTAACTTATAGAAGACTGCCAGATGTAGTCACAATTATTATTATTCAGATTAGAAATAATCTTATTGAGTGATTGATTATATTACTGATGATTGAAATGATAAGGTGAGTTTGGGAATTCATTTTTATGTCATTTTATTTTAATGCACATGGTTTTAGTTATGCAGTTCTTTTTCATTTAGGCAATGAAACCAATAGGCAAACGTGGCCGGCCATCATTGTCTGGAGGAAGCAGTCGTACTCTTATGGATGGTGGAAATGGCGGACCTCCTGTTGGTGCCCAAACTCGCTCCACAACTCCTAGTGGATCGTCACCGTTTCCATCTTTGAGAGGTTCTGGAGGAATGGGAGGCGCTTCTATTGTCACCACCCCTACATCCTCGGGCAGCATGAGAGGCGTTACTACAAGAGGCAATTCTGGCCTGTCTTCGGGGGAATTTTCACCCGTATCAAGTGGCAGTTTTTCTCAGGAAATGAGGAGGAGATCTCGTAGAATGTCAGGGCATACTGGTAATTGAATTTTTTTTACATTTTTATAATATAAGTAGAAAAATCAGCATTATTTCTTGCAATTTAACATGTTCTTAACAGTGTGACCGACTGGTGGGTCACCGGTGATTGTGCCGCCAGCCAGTTTACCACCAGAGGATCACATACCTCAGAAAATCATACCTTTTTATTGAACTGACGCTTCTTAGGTAGTATCCTGTATATTGTTTATGCCCACAGGGATGATTACCCATTCAGCAAGTCCAAATTAACATGCGACAATTTGGATCACAGGCATTACTTTTCATGGGCCTCATGATCCACCAGTGGGTCATAGGTAATTTTACTCATGGAAGTCGTGACCCACCGATTGGACACGATGCCTATGAGTTATATAGTCTTCACTCAATCAGATGCCCTGTAAGAAATATTCTGAAATTTTTTGCGGCCACAAGCAATTTGTGCATGTACCAATGAAAAATCTTAGGCAAACCTATTTTCAGAGTTGGAGATGATTAAAAATAAAAAAATTCAAACACCTTTTTTATAGCTTTTTAAGTATTTAAAAACTCATCTGATGAATCTGTGGGTTTGTATAAATCTTCAGAATCTGAGGTACTACTAACAAAAATGTAGGAATCTGAAATCTCTTGGACTTTCAATATTGACAAATTCAGGGACTAAAAATATGTATATCTTCTCATAATGCTTCAAATAATTTGCAATGCTATTTGTATGGATACCAGATGGAAACATGAATTTCAAGACATTTTCTTGGATCACGAAGTGGGTTGGGAAAATTTCGAAGAAATTATGATGGAAATCAAAAGATCTCAAGAAAAACAACATAAATGATTGCACATGTACGAAAGTGCAAGAAGTAGCTGAGGAGCAATGGGTCCCAATTGAGGATGGGACCCTCATCCTAGGTGGCACTTCGGATGAGCAAGAGGCATGTGTGTTTAGAGAAAATCTGTTATTCTAGTTTCATTTACATTTTTCACCCAAAATCCAACCACAAATGCAAGATACGCCAACCTACCACTAGTGTGTCATGACGAATGCAAAAAATTGGTTTAAACATTACAAGACGTAGGTTTATAATAGTTTACCCTATTATCTCTGCAACTCACAACATTTCTGTATAATTAATTGATATTAATAAATAAATATCTTGACCATTTGAACAATTTTCAATATGCTATCTCTTTTAGTACGTTCCAAAAATGTCCCTAAACTTAATAAGCCTGAAAAAATTCAAGTGGAAGTAATTGTGCAGACAAACGAACGTACAGACAGATGGACGGTCAGGCAGAGGGTTGGAAATATGGGGAGAGAAAGCATAAAAGCTTACCCCCATAAATGCTATGATCTACAGAAATAAAATGCAAAAAATGTGTTAATACATATCAATTAAAAAATGAAATTTACCGTATTAGTAAATCAAACTAAGGTGTCTCAACTATCTACAGAATGTATTCCTTGATGTGATATTCCGAGGCATAAATATCGGAAGTAACCGGGTAAAATAAATTATAAAAAGAAGATGTTAACTGGCACGATTCAAGTAGCCATTGTCAATGGCATCTGAATGATACGAATGGAATATAAATAACATTCATAAATAACAATTTTCGAATTTAGTCCAGTAACACTTGATACATATTTAAATTACGCCTGCAACTATAACACGCAAAATGTGATGTCAACGTTTCATTGTAAATTGATAGCTGTAACTAAATTGCTCGTACATATTAAAACTCGTTCTTTAGAATATTACAAGATGATCCAAACAGAACTCATGATGCCTACTTTCCATTTAATCATTAATTGAATACTAATATTGACTTTAATAGCTTTAAAGTCATCACAGATATGTAGCTCATTGTGTTCCCAAATTTCATAATTTAGCATTATAAAATGCTACAAATACATTCGAATGGAATATTAAATTGATCACGCGTATTTTTACTGCAAAAATAACGCCTGTACATGTTAGAATATACCGAATCTGAGTCCAACAATAGTTGTTGCTATGGCAACACTCGTAATGAGTGATAAAAACTGCAAAAACTGCAAAAATGAGAAATTCTAAGAAATACAATGGAAAAACAAAATTCTATGATAAAAATTATAATCTTCATTTCATTCCTTAGAGAAATTTCATACCAATGATACAATTCTAAGATACTTTAATGTGCAAGAGAAAATTACCCTGCACGATGGATTTCAGATTTCCCATGTAAATCTAATGGTAAGGATAGTTCCTGGAATCGAACCCGGGTCTTCAATCTTTGCAACAAAAAGTATCCTCGGGAGATCATTCCCAGTAGCAAGAGATTTCCACCAAGTTTCATGAAAACTGGTCTATTGGTTCAAAAGTTAATAGGGGGGGACGAACAGACAGACACAACGACAAAACTATAAGCCTATTTCCATTCTGGAAAGTAGGCTAAAAAGTGAGGTCTGTAATGGGGTTCAAACTTTTTTCCAAAACTGAGGCTTCAGGAAAAGTGGAGGGACTATATTTAGGGAGGGACTATATTCGGACTAATACAGTACATCTCTGGGGAAGGTCTTAAAAAAAATGCCTTACATTGCAAATGTGATAACATGTCGATGGCAAGGTGACCTACAGGAATAAGAGCAGCAATCCACCAGTAGATCCCTGTTCTATAACTATTTTTCCTTTCATAAAAATCAGCCATCCACTGCAAAGGGAGGAAACTAGGCAACACATTGGTGGGTTGCTTTATCATACCGGAATAATAGCAGCACTCTGCTGGTGGGTTGCCCTGGCATGAATGTGTTAATAGAGTTCACCCAAGTTTGTTGCATCAAGATATTCATCCTTCCATAAATTTCAAAATTAATGAGTATTAGTATTGTGAAATTTTCTTAAATTGTATGAAATTGCTTTTTGTATTTAGTATACTAATTTGCATTATTTTTGTGAACTTTTGTTTAATTTTCTATTACTTTTTTGCAGATATGTCTGTGCCATCAGAATCTGAGAGTGATGATTATGAATCTGAGGTTGAAATTGAACCATTAAGAACAAGAAGTCGTGGAGAGAGAAAGGTTTCCCTTTCAATAACACCAACTAAAGAGGAGATAACAGTAGAAGAAAAAGCTCCCAAAGAATTAAAGATCAGCGAAAGATTCTTGAGAAAAAGAGGAAAGAGAAAGAAAGATAAGACACCTGCTGAAGAGGAAGATGAAGGAAAGGATGTTGAGGATTTATTAGACAGTTCAGAAGTGATGAGCAGTTGTGTGGATATCAGGGAACAGCAGGTTGATGCAGAAGAGCCTATGGCTTCTGCAGAGAAAAAGAGGGTGAAAAGAATGACTCGAAGGTCACTGAAAGATGAATCTGAGAAACAAGAAGCTTTGCCAATAGAAGTAACATCAGTAGAAACAGAGGAAGAGGCTCCAAAAGGCCGGGATTTTGATTTGAATCAAATTAGGTCAGAACTCAAAGGTATAGAGAAGGCAGTGAAACTACCAATTGATATTCCACCAGTGCAGAGTGAAAAAAATGAACCAATAGAAATTTCTGGAAAGCAGTCCTCGATGGAAGACGTTGACTCTAAAGAATTAGATGCAAAGGAACCACCCATTCTGATGTCGGAAACTAGTACTTCAGTGGCTGAAGAAGTGACTGAGGATATTTATGAATTTAAGGAACCTGAGCCATTTGAGTTTGAGGTTCGTTCCAAACGTGATTCCTCAATTCTTGATGATAGAGGAATGAAACTTGGAAGGAGATGTGCTGGTAGGTTAATGAGGCGAGACATAAAAACTTCTCCAAAAATGGAAAGTAAAGAAGGACCTAGTTGGGGTACTGAAAGCACCTTAACCTCAAGAGCCACTAGTAGAAGAAGTTCTACCAAGAAATCTGATGAATTCTCATGTGAAGAAATAGTTTCTAAGTCATTATCATCTACTGTATCTGAACATAAATCTTCTGGTGACATGGAATCATCACTTTTATTATCTAAGAAACTGATTTCTTCCAGTATTTCTGTAGAACATACCTCCTCAGCAAAATCAAATTTACCATCAAGCAGTGAAGATGATGATGCTCCTCCACTTCTTACCTCAAAGCATTCGTTACTACCCGAAGTGGAGGATCCGTCATCAAAATCATCATCTTCCACAACAGCGCCAATCAAATGTCATATGAGTCCTTTTGGTCCTGTATCATCGTCATCTTCAATGTTTTCCCCAAGAAAATCTCCTTCACCAAGCCCACCAGCTGCTGGTTCTCCTCCTTCCATGAGCTCGCTAGATCTTGAACCCCTTTGTCTTTTTGGAGATCTTCCTTCTTCAGCCGATGGAGATGGAGGAGAAGAGGATGATGGAGGTGATGAGAGTGGCGATCGTCTCATCATATCAGATGACCCTGGTGAACCCGAACCTCCTCTGTTTACTTACCCTCAGCGTCATGAAGAACTATTCCCTGCATCTCTTGTCAGCAGTGGCGGTGTAGGCAGTTCCAGTGATGTTGAAGATGCTGATCAAGTCAGGAAACAGTCTGACGATGAGCCCCCTTGTCTTGTTCCTATGTCTATATTTGAGCTTCCAAGTAAATCAGGAGAGAAAGAAGCTGATCTGCACACGAGTATTGAGAGGTCAGAGGTCGTGAAGGTAGTTGTTCAGAAGGAGGAGGATGGAGCTGAGACTGAAGCTGTCCTTGTTGAGAAACCTTTAGCACCGAAATGTTCTGTTCCTTTCAATGATGATGTTATCAAACTGTTACTCAAAGATGAGGATGAAGAGGAGGGTGAGGGCGAAGGAGATGAATCTATTAATGCTGCCATACAAAGAGCTATTTCTTCAAATATTACGGATGAAGATGATGATGATGATGAAAGCATTACTTTATTTGGTAAAAAACCGTCTAAGGAGCTCTTCTGTCGCAGTGGTAATGAGAAGGAAATGACATCAGTGGTAGAAAAGACTGATGAGAGCTCTAAAAAAGTATCACTGAAAAATGTAGCAGTAGAAAGTCCAGAAGTTGAAAGCTTTAGAAGTGAAATTTTGCAAGAAGAATCGAAGCCACTAAAGGAAATTGAACAGACGGTGAAAATTTTAGCACCTCTGGAGGAAAGCCTTTGTGTTATACCTCAGGAAGACGATTCCTCTACAGACACAGATTCGGACAGCAGTGAAGAGAGTAGACTGGTAATTGACAAATTGGATGAGGAAGTGGATGATGATTCTGTGCAATCAAGTGATGAAGAGGCGGAGAATGAAAAGGAAGATGAGCCTAGAACTAATGTTAATGTGACAAGTGAGAGCACCACTCTGGAAACTGAAATGCCTTGCATAGGTGATGTGAATTGTGCTAAGGAAGTGAAAGAGGAGTCAAAAATGGAAACTATTGAGGTGAAAAAGGACACTGAAATTGAAAAACAGTCTACTCAAATTGCTCCTGTAGAGAAAGAAGCTGAGGGAATGATTTCAAAGGAGGTCACTGAGGCAGGGGATGCCCAGGAAAAAGAAGTGACGGATTGGAAGGTGGAACCTGCAGAGGATATTGAAAGTAAACCAATGGAGAACCTTCAGAAGATAGATGAAGAAGCAGATAGCAGTCTAAGGTATGTTTGTATGCAGATGTAATGTTTCCAATGCGTTGTATTATTTTTTTAGTGCTTCATCTCGTAACAAACTCATCACAATAAAAAGTTAAAAGAGATAGAAGAGAGATGTGAAGTAACATGCCAAGTTGTTTCAAAAGCCTTCAGTCGGAAAAATTCATAGTTTTCATTTTAGATTAATTTAGATGCGTTTAAAATTCTATAACCAAAGCCTCAACTGTATGGCATTTAATTTTATTAGTGAGAAATGAAAACAAACTTCATTGAAGTTCCAATACATATTTATTAAATGCCACTACTCAAGCTTCAATGCCATCATCAGGAGGAAACATACTGACTTCAGGGGAAGTGTGGAAAAACAATTGGAATGAGTAACCAATCAGAATAAAACAAAACTTCAAAATAGTACAGGTAGACTCCATTTACGAAAGAGTTATGTTCTTGAAAAACTTTTTGTAAATTGAAAATATGTAAATCAAAGCATAATTTCCTATTGATTTCCGTTATATACTGTGAGATACGTTCTTACTGCATAAAATCTTTCCTGAAATATAGTAAAATTACATTACGTTCTTCATTACATTCATCATGGGAAATAATTATTCTAAATAATATAGAGCGCTCAAATTGGAAAATTTTAACAACTGAAACATTCTGGTCTGATTTTTTTAAAAAGGGGACTGCTATGGGCTTCATTATGTATCAAGTAGAATGGCATTCCCATGTGTTTCTGCCCAAATAATGTTAGCACTATAACGAGTTTTGACTTGTTCCACTAAGTCGAAAGATATAGTCGCTCGCATGTGAGACATATAAGTAAGGGAGATTGGATTGCCATCACATCCACTTGAGACCCAGTACCAACATTCATTATTCTGTAAAATTACAATGATTTTAATTAGTGAATTTAATCTTGTTCAAAGATGTTTTTGTTGATTTACTTTGATTACATTTTAAGAACCAGGAGGCTTCTAGCGTAATTTTTTTAGCAACTGGAACAGAGTTCTTATCCAATTCGAGTATGCCCATATAGTTGTGTTGTTCTTCGCACAACTTGATGTCATAGTAAAGTGACCTACTATTTGATCATAAGTCATGAAAATAAATGATAATATCATAAATGATAACAGTAACATTCAATGTTATTAAGATGAGTGTGACAAGTGAAATTATGGATAATTTTGGTATAAGTTAATATTAAATAACTAGGGAGATGCCCGTTGAAATTAAACGGGAAAGGTTTTTGTGAAATAAAAAATGAACATGAATATGCCTTGACTTCCTTTGGATGGCAATAAAACAAACTTTCGTTCTTTTAGGCATTCGTAGTTTCAAGTTTTGAACTCCTATGATGATTCTAAGTACCTAATTTTAATATGCGAATGATTAATATTGTACATTCAAATGTACTCCTCATAAATAACGCAACAAATGTTGTTTACATTGGTTGCCATGTAAAGAATTTCTCTCTCTCTCTCGTAATAATTGTAAGAGCATTCAAAGCACGCTTCCACCCATAAGGATTGAAATAACAGTAGGATTTCGAGGTTTAACTATGTAATGGGTTGGCATGGCAGCATCCCGTTAAAATGGCAAGATTTCCCCAAAATATGTGAATTAAACGTTTAACATGAGGAATTTTGAAGTGTAGGTGGGAATAGATGAATGGAATAAGAAACTTCATAGTTTTTTCTTTAAAATGGGCTAGATTCGAAGATCATAGGTGAATTCTTTCTAATTTAGATCTCAAAAAGAATAATAGTCTGCAAGTCAAAAAGTCGATTTTTACATGTTATCATATGGGAAATGGAACTGCCTACCTTGGAGTCGAACCTAGGACTTTTTTCAAGATTTATTTTCGTCATGATCTTACGATATGTGAGTCAATCATTCCTGCCAAATATCAGAGATGAATCTCGTGCCATTATCGAGTTATTCACATTTTTATAGCGTGACAAAGGGAGCCACAAAGGGACAGAAGTAGCCTTTTATTATTGTTAGATTTTTACTTTCTCCATATACGTAGTATAGGGAAAGTATTGTATTCATTAAAAAAATCGAGTTCGAGATTTCAACGGAAATACACGTTTTGAGGTCCTCTGAACACGTTTTGACCATTTTCTCGATGACGTCTGTATGTGTGTGTGTGATAGCTTTTTGTGGGCACTCTAACTCAAAATCAGGTCAACGCAAAATTTTATATTTAACATTTTTATAAAAGTCAGAAGAACTGATTAGTTTTTGGTAAAAATCGGTCGACCAGAAGTGGGTGTTTGTTCTTGTCACTTATCCGTTATTTTGAAATATTTGCTTTAATATTTGATAAATGTAAAAATCTGATGTGGCCACCACATGACTTTCTCCATATTTGTAATATTTCTTAAAATTCCAAATAGGTTACATAATAATAAATACTTGAAGATACTGCGAAAAATGTTAGACTTTACAAAGAACAGAAATAAACTCAAACCATAGCCTTCTGATATTGGATATAGCCTCAAAGCTCCAACAATTAAGAAAAGAAAAAGGAGCGTTACTAAGACGTAACTAAGCGTCAGTTGTTAACAATAGTCTTCGGTAAGTGGCGTGGTGGTGGCAACTAAAAATATAAGATATCTCTTAAACAATGCATTATATGAAAAAATGTTTCAAACAAAGGTTGTAGAAGATTAAATTTCCTACAATGTTTATTCCAATATATTTTTACATTTATCATATATTAAAGCAAATATTTCAAAATAACGGAAAAGTGACAAGAGTAACCACCCACATCACACACACACACATACATCATCGACAAAATGGTCGAAACATGTTCAGGGGACCTCAAAACATGTATTTCCGTTGAAATCTCGAAGTCGATTTTTTTCATGAATACAATACTTTCCCTATACTACGTATATGGAGAAAGTAAAAACGTATTGGAATAATAGTTGTAGGAAACTGAATTTTCTACAACCTTTGTTTGAAACATTTTTCCGTATAATGCTTTGTTAAGAGATAACATATATTTAGCTGCCGCCACCACGCCACCTACTGATGACTATTGTTAACAATTGACGCTTAGTTACATCTTAGTAACGCGCCTTTTTCGTTTCTTAATTGTTGGAGCTTTGTGGCTATATCCAATATCAGAAGTCTATGGTTTGATTTTCATTTCTGTTCTTTGTAAAGTCTAAAATTTTCTTGCAGTTTCTTAAAATATTTATTATTATGTAACCTATTTGGAATTTTTAGAAATATTACAGATATGGTGAAAGTCATGTGGTGGCCACATCAGATTTTTAATATTGTGACTGGTCTAAGGTTTCTTCGATTCAAAATGAGCAAGAAAAATTATTCTTACTCTATTATTATTGTTATTATTAAAAATACACCACCTTTTTGAACTTCGCGAGCAATTGGTTCTGGAAAACTGACACGAAATGCAAAATTGCTAAGTCCTATTTTCCCATAAGATGCCATGTTATTATGAGTGAGTGGTTCTCAGCCAACATGAAAAATTAACTTGTTTATCATAAATAATGCAGTTTAACAGAAAATAAAAGAAAACTTAATTGCAAATAAAAACCTAGCATTATAATGTGAACAAAATACTTTTAATTACCTTCAAAATGCGTAATAGCAAATGAAAATCCAGCATAACAAATTGATTACACTTCTTTCTGCCCTTGTAGTTTACCTCAAACACAATATCACATGTGATTTTCGATCTTTTGTTCATTCTAAGGTAATGCTTTCATTTAAATTGAACTACCAAAATGGAATGTTGAGTACATCATGGACGAATCTTTTCATGAATTCTGCAACAACCATTTCCAAGCAGCAAAAAAAACACTAGCATTAAAAAGTGGTTAAATTTTTTTACCAATTACGTTATAAATGCATAACAGAAAACCAAAACAAAAGTTATAATATTTCATTTAGTAATCGCATTCAAAATACGCGGCAGAAAATCTTACGTTATAAGATGATAGCAATTCTTAGGTTTACATTAAAAATTTGTAATAAACAATGAAAACCTAACAAAACAACAGTTCCGTAATTAAATTCAAAATACAAAGATAATAGCATTAAATCATTAAATATTTGGGCCAAAAACCAGCAACCTTATATGTGCAGAACGAATATTTTCAATGTCATACTTGTAAAAGTTGGGAAAAACTAAATGTATAGGATGCTTTTTCATTAACCAATAATTTCTAACTTGGCCGCTAGATGCCAGCAACTTTGACATAGTGCCGTTGGCAGTGAAGTTTAAACTGAGCTACAAATGAATTAAGTCTGTGATTATCACATTTGTTTGCTTTTAAAACTGCTAATAATGAGCATTATAAATATAATATAATTATAATGTCCTTTTCTAGTGTGCTAAAGTTTAAAATGAACTTAGAAACAGAAAAGTATAGGGAGTTCACGCTTGTTGGCATTGTAAACACATGACGCGAAATGCAAGTAATATGCTCTAAACACAAGTAATGGTCATAAAAATATTTACCGCAGTCCAAATTCACGAACTGCAAGCATGCGAAGTTCAAAAAGGTGGTGTATTATCATTATTTCTTCTTCTATTTCTCGTTTTATTCACCAGATTTGTTACAAAAATCGAACAGATACTTACATAACTTCAAGATTTTTGTTCGTATAATGAAGCACTGGACAAATTTTTTTCGTAACTTCAAAATTTCATAAAATGGGGCAACATAAATTGAGGTCAAATTTTTTTAACATTTCAGCATCCATAACCTTCAATTTTTCACCAACGCTGCTGTCATTTCCTTCACTTTTACTGTTCCATAATTTCCTTATCATTATTTCTTGAAAACTGGTTCCTCAATATCGGCTGAAAGAAATTCTTCAGCAGCCTAATGTGCACTTCTACTTGTAAGATATGTCATAGTGATTTGTAAACCCTTGATTGGACTGCCATTAAGTGAATCTTGCTGATTTTTTCTAACAATCCCAGTTGCTGCTTGCCAGGTGAAGTGAGGGAAGTGATACTTCACCTAAAACTTTTAAATAAAACAAATAATTTATCGTGCCATTGAATTGATTTGTTTTCATTCAAACTTTATTTTTTAATAATTAGGTAGATGTGCAAGCCAAAAGTGTGAGCACTCTGTTTAAAATATCATTACAAATGCAGGAAAGCAAAGTGAAGATCTGAGAGTTCCGACTGAAAACACTTCTTCTCGGAGTGGAAGTGCTATGCTAGGGTAGGCGGGGAAGGGTGGTTGCTATGGCCATGGCTGACACGAACTGCTGCATTGTGAAGAGAGTTTGCACCACTCTTCACTCTCTCGTCTACCTCAGTCTTGAGTTTGTCTTTGATTTTGGTTGTTCATTGTGTGGTGCGCTGCTGCATGTAGTTAATAGTGTTTTCTTTTTTGAATATAGTGTTGACATTGGTGTTTCTTGTTAATTGTGTTAGTAATTTCTATTTTGCTTTTTCTGAAAAATGAATCCAGATAATGATTTAGTATGTAATTTGTTAGAAACTCCTTTTTCTGCTTTTTAAAAAGAATAAGAAATTACTTAAGGAACACTATTGCGCAACAAAGATTATTGTCTTTAGCTAATATCGCAATACAAAGAGAACTTCTATGTAAACTTGTGAATAAACATCCTTTCTTCTATGACATCATTGACAGTTATGCTGCTTTAACCCATAAACGCCATCAGACGTACTATTACTTCCTGCAAAAACGGTCCAATCGGCCATCAGGCGTACTATTACGTCCTGTGTCAGCCCTAATTTATTTTATCTTTTGATGCTATAGACTTCTTTAAATCTAAATAATCTATATATATTTTGAAATAGGAAGCTTTGGACTTCCTTTCTATGTTTGTCCTGTAATTTTTTCTGTTTTAAAAAATATATAATCAACGTTGAATTTTGCGATAGAATTTTCAATTTTGCTATGATACCACGGTGTTTCTCCATATAAAAATTGCTTTTCAATGCAGCAAGGAACCTTTCGTTGGTGTTTTAAGCACAATGTAGGAACTGTGTATCATTTCAAAGGAGAGCACGTTTTTTCTCCTCTTTTTTCCTGGTGGAGCCATATATCATGCGACAAAGGTCTTCGTCGGTATGTAAAGAAAGAAAGGAAAATAGCTTATGTCTGTCTATGCACAGCGTATTACAGATGTTTACAATGCAATTCATGATGAATGGAATTAGGTTGAGTAAAAACATTTCTGTAAACATTCCCTTCCATTACCGCACAATCCTTCGTTCATCGCTTCATAGGAGAGCGTCAACGCCAACTAATGTCTTTTATTTCGCCCTCTTCAAGGCAAATGGGATTACTAAGGTTTATTGCATCCCCAAAGCAAGTTATGTAATTTGATATAAAATATTTATATATATAATTTCTGTCATAATTTTCAAGACCTTTAGAATTATAATTTAACTGCGGGGAATTGAGTATATCTATTTGTATTTTTTTACATATAATATACGTTTAGTTTTGTGATAGAATTTTAGTTTTTACCACGGACCTACAAATTTTCGGTTTCTAAAGTTAACTCATAAATACCTGAGGAAAGGAAACCCACCAAATTGGGTTCCTTTTCTTTGACATTTGAAAGAAGATGAGGTCTGTTTTCCTCTTCAGATAAGTGCTTCTCTGTTGTGCCAGTAGGGCCAAAGCAGCAATGAAGCGAGTAGGCAAGAAGAGGACACGTCAGCAAAAATCACGAAAAGCTCTTCCATATATTTACACAATAGATTACTAGAAGTGTTTACTAAGCTATAAGGCATTTCTTGCTGAATCCAATTACGCATGTGTAAATTTTCTGAAAATATTTGGGAAGGACCTATAAGATAAGGTTTTCCGTGTTTTATACAACGTCATATCCCCATTTCCAATGAACGAAATGCAACCATTTCTTCTATGTGACTTCTGTAATGACTAAGAATGATGACTGTATAACTAAAACGTTTATATTTTAAATAAATCATCTTTTCATAAATCAGTAATACTACATTTACTTAAAAATTTCCAGTCAAGGCATGAAAAAGTTGAGATGCATAAAACTTTTCACCTAATTGGTTTAGATAGGTAGACTTGCAGAATGAAATAGGTACTAATTTAAGCTATTTTTTTATTAAGATTGCACATCAATATCTTCTATAGTATTTCCGGTGCTGAATGTTATATATAAAGCACGAATGCGTGCCGGAAAGTTAGCGATTGGTGTACATTCTCTTCTACTCCAACAATCTTTGTATTTAAAATATGATACGCAAAATAGATACATATTTACAAATTTCATGTTTTTCATAAATCCACAAAAAATTCAGAAAAATCGAGAGAAAACTTCTAAAGTTATGATTATTTTAATATTTTTGAACGTTTTTGCAATGCAATCGTGAAAATTTAAAAACCTCATTTGGCCGCATGGGTGGAATTTAATAAATCTCCTCCGGGCTTGAGGGGTTAAAAGATATGAGAATTGATGTGGTCTACAAGAAGTTGGGTAAGTTTTTAAAATGGATTTTTATGTTGTAACACTTCACCTACATCTCAGGTGACAAGCTGCCACTGAGCAATCCAGTTTTATATTGTTTCTGGTGAGACTTGATCCCATGTTAATTTAATTATGTATAAGCACCTTTCAAGGTTGGCTCAATTGGACAATCATTAATGCTCTTTACTATCTTCTTCACTTGGTGTTGCTTGTAGTCTGCCTTAAAGGTCGTAATAATAGCAGTATCTAGAGTCTGCAGATATCAAATGCAGTCAATTGGGTGGCACAAACACATCTGACATTATTGAGGCTCGAGGCTTTGTGACAAGGTGCCTTGTCTAGAAGCAAATGCATGTACAGCCATTGCATACTACTCATGAGAATTCCTGTTTTTCGAACAGAGGTAACACTAACACCATCTACTGGATTTTCCATTGACTCCTAACTATCCAACGCTATTTGTACACTTGGTTAATGCATCAGGGATTCTTTTACTTCCGTCTTTTTCCATTTTCATAGCAGATTTAGTTATTCTGTTTGTCTTTCGAATAGTCTTGTTTTCATTTTCAGTTTCCATCATGCGCGCAAAGAAAGGCATTACTATCTTTGTGAAGGCAATATTTTAAACGAATTATATGTCTGTCAGTTTGTCTCAGTATGAACGACGGATATTCATCTAGTTCAGATGAAAATTCAAGTGACTCAGATGTATATCCAACTAGAAACTGTAGTCCGTGTTCCATTCACAAAAGAAGAAATGAGACATTTTTGCAAATTCTGTGGAGCTCCTCTGCATAACGGCAGTCATTTAAAAAATATCATCCTTATATAATAATTCTCAAGTGTCCGTCTGTCTGTCCCGGTATTTTTGGACATTTCCCAATAGAATTAAGAGCTGAAACTTTCACAATCATTAAACCCCATGAGATGGTCTCTTGAAAAATCAAACATCCCAGAAAAAGTCCCGGATTCGACTCTGGGAGACAATTATATTTTCCCATAAGTTTACATGGGATTTTTGATTTTTCAAGTTGCGAGGTTTATTTCCTTCATTCATTAAAATATGTAAATATAGACCGAGATTCTACTTTTTTGTTTTATTCAACGGCTAAAACTATAAAATATTCTTGTGATGTTTAGATGTTACACGGAAGAATTTGTCAGAAACGCATTTCTTTTCAAAATTTTATGGCTTTTTCATACTCCTTCCGGGTGTTGCCAAGGCGAACCTCATTGTTGCCTCTGATTGAATTAGTGTCTATTAAGCCTTCAAATAGATGAAAGAATTGTGTTACTCACTTCGTGCAATGTCAAACTTAATAGATTGCGACGTTAATAATTGAAGAATATTATTATTCAGTAAAAATATGAAGAGGAAGAATAACGGAGCCAAAGAGTGGCAAATCAAGTCGTATATTGATTCCAGAATGTAAAAATTTCAAGCGCTTCATTTTCTGGGAGAATCCAAATGATTGTCAGGAATTTATTAACTAATAAAACAATTACATTTACTACATATATATATATATATATATATATATATATATATATATATATATATATTAACTAAAGGAAAAGAAAAGGTAGTGATGAGGGTGGCAACAAGGTGTTGAGGGAAGCCCAGCGGACACTCACCAAGTTGATGACCAAGCTGGCAGGCTGCTGGGGGCATCGAAGAGACACGTAAAACACACGAACACAAAAACACACGCAAGCTTATCGGGCCTATGCCCTTCTTCAGCGAAAGAGTAACGTAAAGTCGGGACTTGAAAAAAATCTTCACTAAATCCGGGATTTCACTAAATGCGGGAACATTAAATCGGGGTTTTACTGTGTATATATATATATATATTTTTTTTTCTCGTAAACGACGTCGAGTATGTAGCACACTATGACAACAGGTAACTGAGCGTGATACCAGAAATGAGGAACATACGAGCAGGATTCATTATATTGTAGGATTTATGGTTTCCTTGCGGCCGCTACCGTCTTAGCAGACAATGTAGCCGCTTGCGCGTGATGAGCCATTCACAATGTTTTGAGCGTATATTGTAATTTTTACGTACAATATGCTTCTTTTCTGATTTCTTTTTGCTCATGAAAAAGTTTTAACGTTCTTATCTCGATGACTCTCGGATCGCGATTTTCAAAGGACATTTTCTCGTAAATGACGGCGAGTTGGCACCTAGGTAGAAATAGGAGTCCGTTATTTTGCATATAATTTCATTCTGCAAAGTCGAATTCCGATACGAGTGTCACACCTTGGGGGCGTCCCTTGTGAGACATGTCAGCTGATTACTCCGATCCCGATGATGTAATGCCTGTCCCCTCTCCGTCTACCTTATCTAGCAGTTCAACTCTTCGTTGTGCTGCCTGCCTGTTCGGCGATCACTGTGTAAACCTGAAGCAATTGTGAAAAATATTCTTTCTACTATTTTTATTCCTTAATAATGGCTACTAGTAAAAGGAAGAAGCTGACAATTACGGAAAAAGTGAAAATCATTCAAGAAGTGGAAAAGAACCCAAGCATGCCTGCAATAGAAATTGCACGCAAATTTAATCTTGCACCGTCTTCATTGTTTTGTATAATGAAGAATAAACAATTAATACTTGACGAAGAAGTGAAATGTGGGGGTAAAGCCATCAAAAGAAAAAATATCAAATCATCACCATATGATGAAATGGAGAAGATATTGATAGAGTGGTTTGAGGGAATGCGCTCCGCCAACCTCCCAATCAATGGTGTACTGTTGAAGGAGAAAGCAATTAGGGTAGCAACTAGGCTTAGAATAGAAAACTTTAAGGGTTCCAATGGATGGCTGGACAGATTTAAGAAGCGCCATGGACTTGAATATAAAAGTGTTTGTGGCGAAAGTGCTAGTGTTGATGAAGGAGCTGTTGACTACTGGAAGAGTGTAACATTGGTAAGGTATTTAGAAGGCTATAAGCCGAATGATATTTTTAATGCAGATGAAACGCATTTTTTTTCAACCTTCTTCCATCAAAAACTCTTGCTACTAGAGGAGACAAGTGCCATGGTGGAAAGAGAAGTAAATATAGGATAACTGCACTTTTATGTGCAAATTCAGATGGCAGTGAAAAGTTGACGCCTCTAATAATAGGTATATTTGCCAAGCCAAGGTGTTTTAAAAATGTACGGGCATTGCCATGTAAATATGCCAGTAATAAAAATGCATGGATGACAACGGATATATTTAAAACATTTTTGAAATCATTAGATGCAAAGATGGGTGGTGCAAATAGAAAAATTCTTCTTTTTATTGATAAATGTCCGGCCCACCCTCCAGATACTGATTTTCTTCACAATATTAAAGTGGTGTTTTTTCCAGCTAATTGTACTAGCCATCTGCAGCCACTTGACTTGGGCATTATTCACTCCATGAAAGCAAAGTACAGGAAGGCTTTGGTGCAGAAAGCGGTATCCTACATTGAGATGAATAAACATTTGATACTGAGCGTCCTTCAGGGTTTGCATATGGTAACAGCTGCATGGAATTCAGTTACACCTCAAACAATATCAAACTGTTTTCATAAGGCTGCGTTCAATTGCAACAATGCTATGGAAATTGATGTAGATATCGATGTGATTGACCACGAAAATTGGTTGAAAATTGCACCTGACATGGACACAAATTTTGAAGAGTTTGTCCGGTGTGATGATCTTGAGAGTACGTCTGGTCCTCCACAAGACGTGGAAGAAATCTGTAATACCAAAGAGGCAGAGGAAGAAGAGGCAGTAGTAGAAGAAGAGGCAGTACAAGAAGAAGAATCAGTTCCCACACTTTGTGAAGCGGTTTAGGCACTTGAAGTGGTGCGAAGATATTTAACTTCTTTTGATGTGAACAGCACTACTATATCAAAAGTAAATTCTTTTGAGCGAGAAGTTCTGAATGTTCAGAGCACCTGCCAGAAGAAGCAAACAAATTTGCTGGAATATTTTAATAAATAATTTTCTTGTAGCTATGTATGCTTGGTTTTTGAATAATTTTGATATTTTTTGTGAAATTCCAAATATATTTTAATATTTTCTATTTAATGTTGTATGGTGAAGCTTTTTAAAGGAGGGATGAAAAATTGTTGCAAGATTTATGTCAATTTTGAAAATACTTTTAAAATTTTGAAATAATTTTTTGTAATCATATGAATGATTCATTACAGAAATTTTCATATTCAATAGCAATAAGGCTTGTTTGTCACTGGAATTTGTTTATAAATGTTTATTTTAAAAGTATTAATATAAGTATTGTGCATACAAAATTGAAAAATGGATTTTTATTATAGAGGCCATTTTCAATGGCCTTATTCTGGTATTGTATAATGGAACTAATACACAAGCAAAAAAGATAAATTTAACTCATTTTAATTGAAAACCTCCATTTAATGAAAACCTCGATTTAGTGAAATATATTATAATCCCCCAGCGATTCGTTAAATAGGGGTTTTACTGTATATATATATATATATATATATATATATCCAGAATCTCCCAACCTAACTTTTCCGATCTTATCGACCATACAGATAATCTTACCAGACGTGAAAGGCATGCCATTTCCACACTCAAACATCTTGACCATATCATCATCCTCCCTGCCGACAAGGGCACCACCACGGTTGTGATGGATCGCGCCAAATTTAACGAGGAAGCCGAGCGCCAACTTTCTGACGAAACCTCTTACCATCACCTTACTTCCAACCCCACAGACCACCACTCCTACCAAATTTCGTCCTATCTTCATTCCTCAGGCAAACAGGAAGGCCTTTCCGATTCCGCCATTGCTCTAATGATCCCCAACAAACCCCGCACACCCACATTCTACCTTCTCCCTAAAATCCATAAACCCAACATCCCCGGCCGCCCCATTGTTGCCAGCTTTAATTCCCCTACAGAACGCATCTCCGCCTTCGTTGACTCCCACCTACAACCTCTCATTCGTCAATTCCCTTCCTTCATCCAAGACACTAACCACTTTCTCAAACGTCTCAAACACCTCCCCTTTCCTCTCCCACCCAATACCATTTTGGCCACTATCGATGTCTGTTCCCTCTACACAAACATCTCCCACGATGATGGACTCTCTGCCCTTAGTAAACTCCTGGACTCAAGACCACCCGACGCAAGACCTTCCTCCCATTTCTTATTAGACTTGGCAGCAATGGTGCTCAAATTGAACAACTTCTCTTTCGATGGTCGTCACTACCTTCAAATTAGAGGCACTGCGATGGGCACCCGAATGGCGCATTCATACGACAATTGCTACCTTGGAGAATGGGAAAGACTCTTCCTCAACGTTCCACTCAGACCACTTTTGTGGCTGAGATACATCGACGATGTCTTCCTCATTTGGACGCATGGACCTGACTCTCTCCTTTCTCTCGCGTCTCTCCTCCCATCCTTCACTGTCCTTCACCCACCAATCCTCTACCTCCCACATCACATTCCTGGATGTCGATCTTTACCTTCAAGACAGCCAAATCCGCACCTGTGTTCACATCAAACCCACCAACAGCCTCCAATACCTCCACTTTGATAGCTGCCATCCCCTTCATACCAAAACCTCTATCCCCTATGCCCTTGCTCGTCGAGGATGGAGGCTTTGTTCCGATAGAGCATCCCTTCTAGAGTATTACTCTGTCCTCGAGGATGCTCTTCTCAAACGTGGTTACCCTCCAGTCTTGGTCCGCGAACAGATCCATAGGGCGATGACGCCTACCCACACTGGATCTCATCCTCACACACCCACTATTCCTGCATCTACCCCTCCACTCACTCTTACGACACTTTTCCATCCTGGTATCCACGAAGCTCTCAAAACAATCCTTCATGCTGCCCACCCAATTCTTACCTCTTCCTCCCATCAGTCCCTCTTTATCAACCTTTTTGCCAATCCTCCGCTCCTCTCCTTCCGCCGGCCCCCAAATTTGGGAAATATCTTGTGGAGGAAGGAACTTCCCACTTCTACCACGCTTCTTGCAATAGGTTCCCACCCCTGCGGAAAACCTCGCTGCCTTACTTGCCCTATCCACCTACCATCATCTTCTTTCTCGAGTCCCTCCACCAACATCACCTACCCCATCACCTCCAGAAGCAACTGCACCACCCGTAACGTCATTTACCTCCTTACTTGCACCCTTTGTCCCGCGTTTTACGTAGGCCTCACCAGCAATCCGTTAAACATCCGAATGAACGGTCACCGGAATAGCGTTTCTCTCAGACGCCCCCTCCCAGTTGCATTACATGCTAATACCCACAATGTTCCCTTTAATAGTTGCTACAATGTTAGGATTATTCGCGCTTTACCCTATGACACTCCTGCCCCCCTTCTCCGACACTGGGAACTAGCACATATCCATCTTCTCGACTCTTTCTCTCCGCCTGGCCTCAACCTCCGCTAACCCTATTAGCCCCCTTACAATGTTTCCTTGTTACTTTGTAACTATTCGGACTCTACCTCATCACACTCCCTCTTTATTGGCTATCCACCCCTCCTACTCCCCACCTCCTCCAATCATCAACCTTCCCACATCACCCTGTCATTCCCCGCCCAGTGTGTCACTTTACGTTACTCTTTCGCTGAAGAAGGGCTTAGGCCCGATAAGCTTGCGTGTGTTTTTGTGTTCGTGTGTTTTACGTGTCTCTTCGATGCCCCCAGCCGCCTACCAGCTTGGTCCTCAACTTGGTAAGTGTCCGCTGGGCTTCCCTCAACACCTTGTTGCCACCCTCATCACTACCTTTTCTTTTCCTTTAGTTAATATATATATATATATATATATATATATATTAACTTAAGGAAATGAAAAGGTAGTGATAAGGGTGGCTACAAGGTGTTGAAGGAAGCCCAGCGGACACTTACCAAGTCGGAGGCCAAGTTGGCAGGCTGCTGGGGGCGTCGAAGAGAGACGTTAAAAACACGAAAACAAAAAAACACGCAAGCTTATCAGGCCTATGCCCTTCTTCAGCGATAGAGTAACTATATATATATATATATATATATATATATATATATATATATATATAACAGCTTACGGAAAAGGAAAGGTAAAATGAATATATGGATGTCAACAAGGTGTTGGGATGAGGAAACCCAGTGAGCACTCACCAATCAGACGACTTCAGGTTGGCGAGGCCCCGGGGATGTCGAAGCGACACACGTAAAATAACACAAAAACACAGAAACATCACAAACGTAAAGCTTTCGGAACTACTCCTTCTTCAGCTACAGAGAGAGAACTCATCCCAACACCTTGTTGACATCCATATATATATATATATATATATATATATATATATATATATATATATATATATATATATATATATATATATATATATACATATATATATATATATCATTTATCCGTGTTGTCTTGCGACAGGTCCTACCAATTAATTAATTGGTTTTGACTAGGGAACATAAATACACGGTGTGGTGGTTTCCCGTAGCCTTCCGCACCGGACACACACACAGAAGGGAGAAGGGCATTTATCCGTGTTCTGTCTTGCGACAGGTCCTACCAATTAATTAATTGGTTTTGACTAGGGAACATAAATACACGGTGTGGTGGTTTCCCGTAGCCTTCCGCACCGGACACACACACAGAAGGGAGAAGGGAAACCCGGTGCCAGCATTTGCCTGCTCTTATGAAGAACACCAGGGGGGCCAACGGCTTAACGTCCCTTCCGAAGGACGGAACAGCTGAATTTGCGTGGTCTCCTCAAACCACGCAAACAGGGGGCTGGGTGACCTTGAGAAAAATCCTACTTGCGCAGGATTCGTACCCGATGACTTTTTTTTCAATCATCGGGCGAGTAGTAGTAGTAGTATATATATAAATATGTAAATAAGTTTTTACACACACACACCTCAGAAGTTATATTTTAATCACACTACAAAGTCCCGTTGATGTTCAATGGGTAATTTCGCTCGTACCCTAAAAAAGTACTAAATGTATTCAGGAGCCTACACAGCAATTTTCAGGAAAATAAAAGAAAGGCTAGTGAGATTATGCTTATTTTTCCAATTCCATGCAGGTTGTTTTTGGGGTTATGAGAAATGCCCGGGAAACAAGCGTAGTACAGGGATTTACATCTGGTACACAAGGTGTTAATTTTCATTTCTTGATTTTTTGGACACTAAAGCTATTTTATGATTCCACGTATTTTTTCAATCAGGATGTTCCCAATACTGTGTGGACTTATGGGTTTTCCTCATAGCTTAGAAAAATAGTTTGCGATATTTTGCTGGCTACAACCAGATATTGCTTTTTGTATGCTCAGAAGTATTTTTATTACTGCTCTCTTGCTGATATTGAGATAAAACTGATCAGGGCTGGCCACAAATGAAAGAACAAGGGTAACAGCGGGTGATACAGGCAACACTATTTTTAGATAAAGGAGTCTTGGTCATACTACCAGAATGTGTTAAAATTTAATGTGGTCAACTCACTACTCCATTTGTGGGCAGGCATCAGTTATTGAGAAATAAGTCAATTTTTTGCAGATGGTTCTAAAAAGTCAATTCCAGTAAAGCCTGTTATTTGATACATCACACCCCTCATTACCAGAATCCTGTGACAGTGGAGTAGGGTGCAAGTGATGTATGGTACACAATCAAGTTGGAAAAAATCATACGAGATCATAGCTTTCTACAGAATAGCATGTCAAAGGAGAAAGTGCTACATCCTTAAACACTTTGCCTACTGAGAGAATAATTACAGTCAAACTCGGCTATAACGAGTGCCACGGAACCGTTTAGTTTTGCTCGTTATAGCCGTTAAACTTAATATCCGTGAAGGCAAAAGCATGCATGCGTATGGTGAAATAAGACATAAGAAGTAAAAGTGAATATATAAACAGAAAGTTCATTTTGTAAATTTATGAAAAACACTAAAAATGAGAATAAACTAGAAAATTTAAAGTAAACATACGTACATATAAAATTTACTCACAGCTGCATCCTTAATCACAACCCTTTTTACAAAAATAACTTTGAATAGTAGCCTGTTTCATAGATTTCACTTTGAAGTCTCTTAAGTTCCTCTTATTACACTTAGTGACCTAAAAACTCCATCGGAAATGTCAATGTTTAAAAAAAAATCATTTAATGTTTCCACGGCATCCTGAGCTTGAGAGAGCTTTCATCGGGATTGTGTCTTTGAAACATTCAACATTGTCTTCATCACTGTCTCCTGTGTTTTGTACTGTCTCTATTATTTCACTCTCCGTAGGAATTCCACTGGTAATCAAATCATTATCAACATGAACAAAATTGTCAATGTCATTTACATGGTCAAAATTCGCAATTCCATTTTCTTTAAGCCATTCTGATCTTCATCAACGTTATGGTTATCAATCGAAAATTCTCCCGATATTAAACCAGACATTCGAAAACGGTTTATGATCGTTGTAGGTGAAACATGCATCTGTCATCAAATGAATTGCATCCAATACAGAGTCGTTGCCATCTAAACCTCTTTCCCTACTTTCAATCAACTGTAGAACAAAAAATCGCTTGAAATGGCATTTAAAACTTTTATTTATCACCATGTCCATTGGCTGCAAAATAGAAGTCGCATTTGGAGGCAAAACACCAGTTTTACATTGGAAAAACTCCTGCATATGTGGGTGCGCAGGACAGTTATCGACAAGGAGTAGAATGTTTCTATTTTTCCTCCGTAACTAGTTGTTCCACTGACTTACATATTTCTGAAAAATATTGGAAGTCATCCATGCCTTTTTATTAGCTGCATATTCAACGGGAAGCTTCTTTACATTTTTGAAACAACGTGACTTTTGTGACTTACCAATAACAAAAAGTTTTTTTTTTGTCTGTCCCATTTATGTTTGCGCACATTAAAACTGTTAAACGATTCTTAGGTCTTTTGCCACCAACACATTTGTCACCTTTGAATTTAAACGTTGCATCAGGCATCATGTTGTAAAACAGTCCAGTTTCGTCGGCATTGTAGATGTCTTCTTCTCTGTAACCTTTTCGACACTCCTTTCAAACATTTTTCACCCATTCACTTGCCGTTTTTGAATCTGCTGACAGGGCCTTTCGCATAAACATTGTTATGCCGATTTTTAAAACGGTCAAGCCACCCGTTATTGCATGTGAAGTTCTCGTGTCCTAACTGTTTTGCAAATTTATCTGTCTGAACCTTGATGGGGAAACCAGCATTTCTCTGCCTCTTAAACCACTCCACAAGTGCTTGATCAACAGTACCCAAGTCACACTTCCTCATTTTCTTGTTCGGTTTTAGGTTGTTCTCTAGTGCAGATAAAATCGCTTCTTTGTTTTTCCATAAGGTTGAAACCGTAGACGACGATAAATTAAATTTTTTACACACTTCAACATTTTTTTACCACGTTCTAACTCTCGATTAATATCAACCTTTTCGCGAATAGACAAACACTTCCTTTTATGTACGGACATGTTACTCGTTCAAGGGCAAAATCTCAACTGATTTTTGTGATAAACGCTACGAACTTTCTTTGCAAACTGTGAGCATACCAATTCCAGAAAGAGTTAATGAGGAGATGGATTAAACGTGGGATTTCCCATCTTTACGTGGGAAAGGGTGTTGGGTGCATTCGGCTGAGCGACGGGGGTGGGCGCCATTGTACATGCCCTTACCCCCTTCCAAACACAACCTCCTGGCTGTAAAAGAGCTGGGGGTTGGGAGGAGAGGACAAAGGACCTCCGCGGGTGCCACTGTACCTGCAAGTTGGGAATTCTTGGTTTGGACGAAGGGATTATTTTTTAACAACAACGCCGCGGTCTTTAACATCCCTGAGGGATAGGGAGTAGAGGCTGGACTCGAGAAGACAAGGTTACATATCTTGGGTCACTATGAGGATTGAAGGGGCTGACCGCCGCCGCGTTTGAGACTGTGAGAAGTGGTCAAAGTTTGCTCGATATATCCGTGAAGCGTGCTCGTTATATACGTGAAATATTTGTATGTAAATGCTCGTAAACTTATCTTGGAGGTAGCATTTGCTCACTATAGCCGTGAACTCGTTACAACCGTGCTTGTTATAAACGAGTTTGACTGTATTTTTCGAATCACCTCTAAAGATGTTCAGGAGTTAAGTTGGAGGCTTGTCTATAGCGCTATGTCCTTAAATCGGACTTTCTTGACATGCAAAACCATATTTTTGTGCATTGACAGTCATGGCATATGGTGGCTACCGGGGGTGGCACTTTACTGAGGAATCTCTATGTAATCATAAGATGGAAGCTCTGTTCACAACAATTCATAGGCAGTGAGCAGGGAAAAGGAGTAATTGAGCGTGCATACTGTTATTGTGTGTGACTTCCACTTGCCGTATTTTCCAGTAGATAACGCGTGCGTTATCTATGCGAAAAAGTTTGAAATCTAGAAAAAAAATGACTATGGATTATATATAGAAAAACAACTGAATACATAAAAAGTAACTTAAAAAAGTTATTTATGGTGACTATTATGATGCTTCGATTCCTACATCCCTTAGCTGACAAATTCACGATATTTCCTCTCATTCTGTTTAAAGATCAATGTACTATCGGGTGCAAAAATAAATGCAAGGGCTATGCAGGGTTGCCTGTCCGACACCCTGCGAAATCGCCGGTATGAGAAATTTTGAAGTCAAGCAAATCATCTGCCATTTTCTTAGCTCCAAACACTTGCTGTGAATGCATTGCATGTCTGGTGGTATTATACACCACTTCATAGCTATGTATTGTTATGGATATCAGGAATAATAACGTAATTTTGAATTGAAGTAAAGCAGACTGTTTTAAGCTATGCTTTACTTAATCACTATGGTTACAGTTTTTCAGTCTAACACTTGCGCAGCATAAGTGCCCGCGCTCGTCTGAGCACAAGTCTCGTATTCCCAGATATGTAGATCTGGAGTTCGTAGTCACGGCATATGATATTATTTCATTTTATTAAAGGTATTTGATTTTCTCTTGGGACTCTTATTAAATGTTAGTTATACCAAAATGTTCTCCTTAATTTGAAATGATTTTTGGAATTCAGAATTGAAACATCAAAAATAAGCTCTTTGTAAAGCTATTCATTGCAAGGCAGGCCGGTCGAGATTTCTGATCCTTTTCATCTTATAAAGAAAGTAGTTTTCATGAAAAAACCAAATTAAAGATTTCAACTGAAATACACGTTTTCAAGTCTTCTGAACACGTTTTGACTATTTTTTCGACGATGTATTTGTGTCTATGTGTGTCTGTTTGTGTGTCTGCATGTATGTATGTGACAGGAATGTTGTAGGTGATCTAACTGAAAATCTATTCATGAAATCAGCATAAAATTTTACATTTGTGCTAATAGAAATATCCTTAAGTTCTATGGGTTAAACAAAAGTTGTGGTTTATACTAGTAGAAATTTATTTTTTCTCGATATCTGGCCTAAAACTGAATTTTTGCTATTATATTGTGATGAATCTCAGGGGTTAAGTGAGGGATTGGACGGCGAATTCCAGATCAATGCTCTCTTTTTGGCAGTGGTTTTTAATTTTCATTTAAAAAAATAATACAGCCAAATCTTTCAGTAAGAGAGCAATTTTTCTGTAGTGATTAATCACGTATCTTCAGGAGGATGAGTGTGGGCTCCAGGTTTATTCCTTCCCCTCTCTCTCTCTCTCCCCGAGTTCGTGACCTTCTCTCCATCCTCCCTGTCTTCTTTCTCCCCTTCAGCCGTAATCGCTTCTGAAACTCTTCTACTCCAAAAACAATTGAAGTAGGAAATACACCCTTTCCTAAATTTAAAAGTGCTAAATATCATTATTCTCTACAACCTTTGTTTGAAATATATTCTTTTAAATGCAGAGTTTCAGAGATTTTTAATTTTTTCCATTTTCAACAAATTTCTTCTTTAAATGTAAATAGGAAACATATGGAGAAATAAAATTTTCTAGAATGTTTGTCTCAAAATCTTTTTCATGAACCCCATAGTTTCCGATATATTTAGTTATTTTTCTTATTCTTCCGTTGATCTAATGATTCGTATACATTTTATTATAACGAATGGTTAATGGAATGGAATATTTGGACACACATTATTGAACCCCTCATCTAATATGATTGACTTCAAAAACGTGACATTATGATAATTGAAGGAACTCATTTGAGTTCATTTTACTTTTGACTTCATGAGCATGATTTTAATATTTAATAACGTTTTTTCGATTGAAATTATTCATATCTGGGGCTCTGGCGAAAGCACCCATGTGAATGCATGATTGGCTATAATGTGGAACTTTTGCTGATATTAAAAAAATAATGCTATACATGTCTGCAATTTATTTATTTTTTGACGAGTTTGACAGAGGAGAAATAATCGGCATCTGTTTGCGTGAATGATGGACGCTAAGAAAGCCACTTCAATGAGTCGTGACATGTAGAACGTGGGGTCTTGACAGACCCCATTCAATAGGTGGTGTAGTCTCCCTCCGTGCCAATGACCTCTTGCAGGCGGTGGGGCATAGGCTCTACCAAGGCCGTGCATACCTCCGGGTGATGCCTAATGTTTTCCCGGTCCTCCCGGACATGGGCGGTCAAGGCCTCCTGGTTGCAATCCCCTTTGCGCCGCTTTCACCTTTTCACGATAAGGCCCCACAGATTCTCAATTGGATTGAGACCTTGGTGGCCAGGCTAGGAGCTGGAGCTCATGTTGCTCGGCGAACCAGGTCTTAGTTCTTCGGGAGGTGTGCATGGCGCTGTTGTCTTGCACCACCGTGTATAAATCCTGCTCAGGCCACCGTGCATGAAGGGAAGGAAGTAGGGTGCCTTCCAGGATCTGGACATAGTGCTCTGAGTTTAGTCGACCAGGAATCTGCACTAGTTCGCCAGGGCCCTCTGCACACATGTAGCCCTAGAATACAAGGGATATCTGCCTGGATTGCTGCATGCGGACTACATGGGGAGGGTCATATCTTCAAAAACGAACATACATGTCAAAATAAAATATTGTAGCATGATATTTAATTTGAAAATAAATGCCATGTTTCCCCTACTGCCTCAATTATTTTCTGTTGCATGTTATAGCAAAAGAGATGACTAAGTTTGAGCGAAAGACTAGCTAAAACGATAACGTTAAAGAAAAATCACTCAAACTATACTAACCTGGTGCCCATGCGCCTTCAAAGTGCCCTTCCTGGTCGCTCCTGAAGATATTCTCGTCGCACCATGCCGAAGGCTTGCCAACATTCTGCAGGGCAAAAGCAAGGTGCTTTTCCTTGTGGTGTTGCAGCAGAAGAGTTTTGGTGGCAGGCGCGAAGTTTGCTATATCTTTCTCCCGCAGGTGGTGGCTTATAGTCCAACTCTTGCAGTCAAGCCTCGTGCATGCTCTTTTCTAAACGAGCCATAATGCAGAGGATGGTTTTCTGCATCTTGTGCAATGGCTTCCTCGTCCTCTGCCGTTGTCACGTGGTGGCGACCTGAACGAGGTCTATTCCTTGTCCAGTTATCACTCTCTTCTTCGTGGCATTGAATCCACTTCCTCACAGTTTGTATGTCCTGACTCATTGCAATCGCTATCTCAGCGTTCGTCGATCCATTCAAATGCATGGCGATTGTTCTTCCTCTGTCAGGCTGGCTTGTTTCCCTTACTCCACGTTCACGAGGCATGGTTTGACAAACCCCCTTTTAAAGTGTGTAGAGGTGGCATTGTGAAGAAAAACAGCGCTATTTCTTTGCAGATTATTTAATTTTACATAAAATATTACGTGTTAAACAGAGGCATAACTATAATGTATGAGGTCCCCAGGCAAAAAATTAAGTGGGGGCCCCCTTATGTAATTTAATTCTAACAGTATAAAATTAAATTAATTTCTAAAATAAAAGATTTACTCTTTCCAAATTATGTATTTTAATTTTATCTATATTAAAATTTGAATTGTTTTACAAGTACTTTTGTAGCTATTTTTATTAGGTATTAATGAAGAGCCAATAAATAAGGTTCAATAAAACTGTTAACTTTCAAATTACTGGAGAGTTGCTACTTACCTAAAATTTCCGTCTTTTTACTTTTGTTTCAGCAAACATATTGATAATTTCCTGAAAGTTTTTCCTTAAATGGTGAGCTTCCTCATGTTCAATTGATAAGACACTTAAACCGCTCAGACGCTCTTGACCCATCGTGCTTCTTAAAAATTTTTTCTTAGTTTCAGTTTCAAAAATGACCTTTCAGTAGTTGGAACTGTGACTGGTATCATTAGAAAAAGTATCACAACTGTACACGCATCTGGGAAACTGTCCGAAAGTGCTGCATTTTCAATAACTAAAAGATGTGCCAGGTCTTTTACTGTGGTACATTTCACAATACTACTTCTAAGACATGTTGGCGAGCATTGACTTAGTACTCACTCTTTGCATTTCGTCGTCCTTGCCAGCATATACAATTTTGTCCTTTGTAATTTTTCCTCTGTCAGTAGGCTCAGATTCCCCGACCCCCTAACGTTTATCAGCCACCAGGCTTACTGTTTGCTCAAAAACTGCACTACATTCTTGTAAAAGCTCATTGTCAATATCACCGCAATTGTCAATAAATTCACTGTCAAACACATTTTTCTCGACAACATCTATATTCCTTTTCTCAACAATACTACTAGCACTTCCACTAACATTATCAGCAGGCCTATCACAAGTAGCAGGCGCCGGCTCACTCTCACTTTCAATTTGACTCATGCGCTTTGAAGATGACTTTAAGAATGAACTTATTTCTGTCAATCTCTTGCTACCAGCGACGGCTTGAGATTTTTTCTTTCTTTTTTGAGCACCACTTATATAAACATGTTTATTTAAACTCATATTTGCATGACCCTCACACTTCTAACTTTTTTCTACACTACAAATTTTTTTATATATTTATATGTTGATCACAATAAAAACGAAATAAGTTTTATAACTATTTTTCCACTGTATTCTAATACACTATAGACAAAAAATAAATGCTTGAAACTGCGAAGTCAGAACACATGCATGCACCGATTGCAATGAGCAACTGTTGAGCCACCTTTATGTAGGTGGCTCAACAGTTTCATCCCTCCTTACTTTGCCTTCCCCTCCCCTTTCGTCCTACTTTGTGACACTTTTCTATTTGGAATATCACCTGCCGCCAACATTAGATCACATGGCTACTGGGAACCAAGGGGTGACATTCATGTTGCTTCACATTGTTGTTTGCAACCTGTACCTGTACATCTCCTCTACTCATATTTCACATTCATGAGATCAGAACAAAAAATAGTAATTTGTCAGTTTCACTTCGTATATCGTCGAGGAAAGATCGGTCGTATAAGCAAAGTGCATCTGGTGAATGAACTAAGGAAAACATGATGTGTTTGTGCTTTTGCCATAATCCCCATACCATTTTGTAAAAGATCTGTAACTATGTTTATAGTATATATAAAATATGTGAATCAATTACTTCCTGTTCAATCTTTTTTTTTACCGTCAGCAGGGCATTAATTGACTTAAGCACAAAAATATCCTATTTAAAAAAGTGACAGATTTTAGTGAATGTATTTAAAAACATTTTTAAATTTTAGAAAGACCGCCTATCAGAATGGGAAAATTAAAATTTGTAAAAACAACATAAAGGGGAGAATATATGATAATTAAAAATATAAGCCCGATTATGTTTGTTCAAGTTCTAAATCTGCATCCAGAAGCCCAATAATATATCCAGTTTCAGGTACCATGTTTACTTTTATTTTCATAAGCCTGAAAAATTAATTATAAAATAATTAAATCTGCTTGCTGTAATTGCAACATTTTCTTTTAAACATTTTCTTACCTATCATCTTTCCACTGCAACTTACACTGCAATACCTCATTTCAATGAAATAATCAAAGCATACTTACTCATCATCGAATATTATTTTGTGTTCTGAACATTTTTGTAACATTCGACGGTTTTTATAAAATTTAATTTTTGTTTTCCAACATTATAATTTTCCTAATATGGTTGGCGATCTTCTAAAATGCATCCACAAATATAAGTTTTGGAATGTCCAACTTAATTTTGGAATGTTCTACTTAAAGTATGTAATAGTCCTACTTTGCTGAAACGAAGAGTTGGCAACACTACTTGAGTGTGATATGCGAGATAGCCTACGCATTCAAATCTTACCATGCACACTACCAATAAAGGGGTCTTTGTTTACAAAAACAGAACTAGGCCATAAGTGGTTTTTTAAGAGATCTGAGCAAAATTTATGATGACTGTTATTGCATCTCTGGCCGAGGGAAGATGCATCAGCTGAAAACTATAAGAAGCTAAGAGTAGAAAGCAGGGCCACAGGGTTATCTCCTCGGAAGAAAAAGGCTGAATAAGTGGTATATGTAACTATTTCGTACTTGGGTGTCACAGCTAGGGAGGGTCGCTTTAGACCACTACTCACTGGGGCTCCCTCGACACTGGGGCCTCCGGGACATGCCTGGTCCTCCTGGGTGGTAGTTACGCCACTGGTGTTAAACATTCTCCATAATAAAATATTAATAAATTCATTGTTCCAAATTTAATCTTATAAAAATATTCTGATTATTATTAATATCTCAGAATCTATTGCACATATACGTCAAAAATCGTGACAGCACATGCGAGTGTATTTACAAAAGAGCTAAATATCTCGAAAACTGTGGGATTCACAACAAAATGTTTTGAGGAAAAACTTCTATAAAAGTTTATTCTCCATAAATTTCCTGTTTTCATTTAAAATATATAAGGAAGTTTGAGAGGAGAATTTTTGCAAAAGCAGAAAAAATTTTAAAATTCCCTAAAGCTCTGCACTTAACACGTTCTATGCGGACAACATCATATGATGTCGTCTCACCCTAGTGCAGTTACAGGTGACATATGATGTTCTCCCTCTAGGCTTTTTCTCCTTTGCTTCTCTCTCTCTCCTGTGGCGAGGATTCAACTTTGGGAAAAAGGCCGCAGGGCAGTTTAGACAGTGCCTTGTGGGCTTTCAAACAGTGTGCTTCGTTTTCTACACGAATGCACTGTTCGTTAGAAAACCAGTTTTTGGATTTTTTGTGGCAAATTTCAAGTAAGCCTTATTATTTTTTATACACATTGTTTTTTATTTACTTCATTATTTCAATGTAATATAAAAATGTTTATGTTGAAAAAGTGTAAAAACATTTTTTTTAAATTTTTTTAGTTGTTGAAATATATCAAATTATATATGTTTCAAAATGTAAATAATTTTTTATAGTTTGAGTTTTTGAACTAAACAGATCGATGAACTTGAATGCACGAATAAGATATTTTAAAGCATTATCCATTGAATAAAGCAGAAATGGAGAAATTCGATCCATATTTACGTATTTTAATGAATTATGGAATAAAACCTTGCACATCGAAAAATCGAAACTCCAGTGGGAAAATATAATCATGTCCTGGAGTCGAATCTGGGACACTTTTGTAAACGAAAATAGTTTTCTCGAGCTCTCCTAGTTTGCAGAAATAAAATGACTTTTACAGTATTTCTCTATGGCAAACTGTCCAACAGATAAAAGGGGGGACGGACAGATGGACTGACTGACATTGAGTAACTATATATAAAAAATAATAATAATCAATAATTGTATTTTTCGAAACAATTAGTTATAATGTAAATTTTAAATATAATTGTAAATTTGAATTATTATTTTAAATTGTAACTTTTATTGTAAATTTAAATTATTATTGTAAATTGTAAATATTGTCAATTATAGTAAGAATAATAATAATCAATAGCTGTGAAAGAATACTATGAATATTTTATAATAAATAAACCTTTTTAAAGGGAATTGCATAACTATTACTTAAAATAACCCTTAAATTTATAACAATTTGTTTGAATATGTCACCCCTTTTTTCATATTTTTATTTCTTGAAACCTAGAAACCATATTCGGAATATTATGTTTTGGTGATATTTTAGATGCAATAAAAGGGTTAGTTTATCTTGGGACTATCCACGGTGCGGATGACATCACATGATGTCCTCGTTATCTTTTTTTTTTTTAAATATTTTACGCTAATTTTACATAAAAATACATTATAAATTAAAAAAGCAAAGCTATATTGCATTTTTAATCCAAAAGTTACACTCGTTTGTAATAATTTCTTAGATTTTTGGACTGCAACGGACGTGTTAAAAGATTGTTTCAAAAAGGTTGTAGATAATATTAATATTTACAGCATTTAAATTTATATATTGTGACATCTCCGGACAGGATGTTTTTCCTACTTCAATTGTTTTTTGAATCAAGGACTTTCGAGAGCGACTACAGCAGAAGTTAATTCTAGGCAATGAGGGTAAGCGCACGGTTGCAAGTCAACCTTCCCTCATGGTCAGGTGGGGAGGTATGGAGGGTTCTGAGTGGAGGAGAGTTCAAAGGTCATATCAAGGAACTCGTAGTCCGAGTAAAGCACATTCCTACGAACCGAAACTTTTGTAAATTTCTTGCATGTTGGGAAGGATAGCCTCTTTCCTTGCGCAACAGGAATTGCACTGATTACATGCCTACACCACGAATTGACGTTGTTCTTGGAGACTTGGCCACCTCCAGTCCAGTCAATTGATAATTTGAAATCCTAATTATTTGCTTATTGTGTAAGAGAAAAAAGTGAGATTCAATTCCACTGTTTCGAGGACGGTAGGAAATGCCAATAAGTGTTTTAATTCCTGAGGATGTTATTTTAGCCCATTCAATTTCATAGTTAATTCGGAGATTGGGTCTAGCTTTCAATTTTAAACTCTTTTTTTATGGCTTATCGTAAGAGGACACCGCCATCTATAGAACCTTGGTCGCGACGATAGATGCTAAAAATTCTTAATTCCATAAATCATTTCCAATTAAGGAGAACATTTTGGCATAACTAAAATTTAATAAGAGTCCCAAGAGAAAATCAAATACCTTTAATAAAATGAAATAATATCATATGCCGTGACTACGAACTCCAGATCTGCTTATCTGGGAATACGAGACTTGTGCTCAGACGAGCATGACCACTTATGCTGCACAAGTACTAGAGTGAAAAACTAACCTTAGCGATTAAGTAAAGCTTAGCTTAAAACAGTTTGCTTTACTTCAATTCTAAATTACGTTATTATTCCTGATATCCATAACAATACAGAGCTATGAAGTGGTGTATAATACCACCAGAAACGCAATGCGTTCACAGCGTGTGTTTGGAGCTAAGGAAATGGCAGATGATTTGCTTGACTTCAAAATTTCTCATACCGGCGATTTCGCAGGGTGTCGGATAGGCAATCCCGCATAGCCCTTGCATCATTTACTTTTGCACCTGATAGTATGTATTTCTGCTAAATCTCTTTGCTAAAACTAAAAATCTGATGTGGCCACCACATAACTTGCTCCATATCTGTAATATTTCTAAAAATTCCAAATAGGTTAAATGATGATAAACATTTTAAGAAACTGAGAACATTTTAAAGATTTGACAAAGAAAAGAAATAAGCTCAAACCATAGCCTTCTAATATTGGATCTGGCCATGAAACTCCAACATTTAAGAGGATAAAAAGGAGCGTTAGTAAAACATAACTAAGCTTAAAGTATTTGCAATAGTCGATGGTAGTTGGTGTGGTGGTGGCAGCTAAAATATATTATTTTAAAAATATCTCTTAACCCTCCAGTACATGCCTATTTTTTTCCTCTAGTGCACACAGAGGGCCTGACAGACCCCTCATTATTTTTATGTGAAATTCTTATATAATTGGGGAAAAATAAGACAAACTTGATTATTTCATAAAGATGTATGTTTGTAGTAAAACATTAAACAAAATAATCAGCATTACAATTGTTTTTCTGTTAAAAACAATGTTTATTATACAAACAACCAAAATGTTCTTCCTTCAGTTTAACACTTGAAAACATATTCACTTTGTTTTTTAGTTATCAGTGGAAATTACAGGATTAATCTTCGTTATTTTCACAACACTGGCTGCACACTGTATTAACATGTTCCAAACAGATGTACTTCTTGCTCTTTTTGCAAAAATACCTACTTTTTCTGTTCCTGCCTACGCAGTTCCCGCATTGACCACTTGGAAGCCATAGGTGGTTCTTGCGCCTTTGTCTGCAGGTCTGACCCAATGACCTTGCAAATTCTCCTCCTTATTTCATTAGGAATGGTGTTATTAGGTGATTTTCATGTTAGTTAGGTGTTCATTCACTAGGGCAGGTGACAGTTCTCTCACATCGGCCATCATCTTGTGTTTTGTGCAACATTGCAACATTCATTTTGTCAACAACATCAACTCCACTTTTTGTGTCATTATAGAAAGTAATTATTTTGGACTTTTTTGCGTTTCCAGTGTCAACATCGACTTTTTATTCATGGTGCATAGTTGAACACAATAAAACATTTTTCGCTTCTTAGAAATAGTATGTATGAGAAATTCTCTCGAAAGCCAAACATTGAGGATTTCTCTTCCCTGTTCCTCGTAGAAAGAAATTCGAGATAAATTTGGCTCTTGTTTTTTCTTACGGTACCAACCAGCATTGCTTACCTTTATTATCTTCGAGAACACTAATAAATTTTCATGGTATGAGTAACAACCATTAAATATGCATAACAACACTATAAAACTAATATATATATAGAAATTAATTGGATCGAGGATTAGAGACGGGAGTACATGCAGGGGGTCTGTCTGTCAGACCACCAAACAGTTTTTGATGTAAGTACACAACGAAGGAGGGCTCGACTCAGACTGACCTTGCTGCATCACAAAGAACAAGAAATTATAAAGGTACTGAGTCACACAAGTCAGTGATGCCAACACAAATTTTGCGGTTCGATATAATGCAGGCTTGCTCTCCCAGACCAAGCACATGTACTGGAGGGTTAAACAATGCATTATATGGGAAAATGCTTCAAACAAAGGTTGTAGAAAATTAAATTTCCTACAATGTTTATTCCACTACCTTTTTTACATTCATCGAATATTAAACAAGTATTTCAAAAAATGGATGTCACAAGAATAAACGTCCACTTCTGGTCAACCAATTTGAGCTAATGTTCTTGACTTTTTAATGCAAATGCTAAATATGAAATTTTATGCTGATTGGATTATTAGTTTTTGAGTTAGAGCGCCCACAAAATTCCTGTCCCAGACATACACACAGACATCATCGAGAAAATAGTCAAAATGTGTTCAGGTGACCTTAAAACATGTATTTCCATTGAAATCTCAAATTTGATTTTTTTCATTAAAACAATTTATCTCTATACTTAATACATGGAGAAAGTAAAAAATTTCAAGTTAAAACTTTTTTTAACACATAATGAACTATATTGAAAAGTATGCTCCATAAATGGAATACACAGATTTCAAAGGCGTTCTTTATGGGAAATACATCTGAAACGGTATTGAAAGATAGAGCGATTCTCAAATTTTTATCTCTGAAACTATTACTCGTAATTATGTGGTCTCATGAACTTTTTTGTTGTAAATGTTGTCCTCTATCTGAATTAGATTTTTAATCGATACCTTACAGATCATATAAGAGCTAAGGAGAGAAAAATATGGTATTTAATTGTTGCATGACGGATGCCATTGAATGAGATACGAGTGTGTTTATTTAAGTGTTTATATAAAGTGGAAGTTCTAGTTGGCAGACATAACTCAAAATCAGAATTGGGTGATAAATTTCAGTAAGGATCACTATTACTTAATTAAATTAAAATCCGTCCAGTGGTTTAGGAGATGAAAGTTAAGACAGATGGATGGACAAAACATGCCCATAAGGCATTCTGCTATTACCGCTTCGCTGGTAAAGAATGCCTAAAAATCAGCGTTTGGCAAAAGAAAGTTTAATCCTTTAGGTAGCCTTTCATTTAAGTCCTGAGGAATGAAACACTTCTGTTCTCGAACCCATTCCATTTCTGCACATGGTAGTTAACTAAAAGCCTCTTTAGGTGTCAATCTCGAAAGCTGAAATAATGGTTCAAGTAAATTACGCCGTTCTCGAGTTAATCAACATTCTTTGGGAGTTTACGTTTACATAATGGTCTTTACCAATCAACAAAATTTTTGACTGCACGGTATATATACATTTTAATGAGCGTTAAAAATATTAAGATGCGCATTTTCAACTAGGTGTGCGTTACTGATGGGAAAATACGGTATTTGGAATTCTTATCTTGCACTTAAGTTTAAGTAAGTACTATCAGCAAGTTATTTACACACGTGCTAAATGTGAGGCACACACTGACATAAAAATGCCGAGTGTATGCAGGGCGCATTTAGCTGTACAAGTTTCAAAGCAATTATTATGTTTTAGTTCATCCTATTTTCTTGCACTAGTTAAGTTTATGTAAAACATTATATTTAACTTATCGTAGCATAATAATTTCTTTATATCTTACCAGATATGGTCTTAATCATGGCTAGAAATGATGTAAATGCTTTGGTGAACTAAAATAAATTTTTTTCTGAAAAATCTTCTAAAAACTCAGGGTGCATCTTATACCCTGCAAAATACATTATATATGCCTATAATAACTTTTCAACACCCAGGATTCATTCAGGAAGGTGTTACAATTTGCTGCATCAAAGTGATTATATTTCTGTTATGCTTCACTCAGGCTTGACTCACTTGGCAAAATTAGAATTTTCTTCTGATGCAATTTCACTAATATTGCAACTTAATTTTCATTTCCACAAGGCACAACTTCTTTATTGCCAATTCAGTAGTTTTAGTTTTGGTCCACAATTTCCTGTGAGCATTCAAAAGCTACTTCACAAATCTTATCTCTATCATGCTGTAATGTTAGTCATTTCATTATATCAAATTTGGTAAAGGCAACAAAGCAGCAGTTTTAGAAAATTTACTAAAAGTTCAGTCAAATCAACCTTAATAGTTTCCATTGTCATTCTTTTTGTCTCTCTGTATATAATGCTTTTTAATTAATTATATCTCGAAAATGGTAAGAAATAATGGCTCGAAATTTTTCAGAAATGCTCGATTCACGCATTTTAAGACGATGACAAAGAAATCTTTACGAGAATTCCAAGTTCGATTCCTAGGAAGGCTTTTCCATTTCTCATTTGGTAACACTTAAATATCAACTTTTGATGGTGCAGGCATTTATTCTTTTGGAAATAAAAATTTGAAAAAATTGACCGATCTTCAGATCTGGACCACTAAAGAAAATTTTTTGATGTTTCTTATTCTATTCGTCTTTTTTACCTGCAGTTTGAAATCGCTCATGTTAATCATTTAAATGATATATCTTGTAAAAATCTTGCCATTTTAACAATATTTTGCCTTGCCTACCATTTACATTGTTAAATGTCGATATCCTATTGTTATTTCAATCCTTATGGATGAAAGCATGCTTTGAATGCTTTTAATACGAGAGAGAGAGAGAAGGAAGGAGAGGGAAATGATATTCATAGCAACCAATGTAAACAACATTCATTGCATTATTTTTGAGAAGGAATACATTTGAATGTAGAACATTAATCATTTGCATATTTAAAATGATTAATCGCAGGACTTAAAAAAATGAACATCTAAAAGAAAAAAAGTTTGTTTTCCTGCCATCGTATTGTGAATGTGTCAAATTGTTCAACATCAGTTTTTAATGCAGTAATTTTACATATTCTTAGTGATTTGCATTGTTGCCAGTTTTGTGTAATTGCATACCATTGACTTGGGTAATAGCTTTGTGTTGCATCTATTCATGAAATTTCATTAAAAAAAATTCCGTTATATTTCAGTGGGCATCTCTCTAGTAAAGATATAATTTTCACCCAAATTTAAACAAATAATCTTGAAAAAAAATTCTTGTTTTTACTCATTCCATTGCTTTTGTAGTACTGCTGCATGAGTTAGTTCAAACACTAACCAGTAGAATGCGCTTAACTGCAACAATGCCAAAACAGCTGAAGCATTAAAGGCAATAGACATAGTTGAAACATGAGTATTCTGAACCCAATTTATTACCCTATCTTTCTTCTAGTAGTGAGAAAAATAAAACAACATATATTACGCTAGGCAGTAATGGGTTAACGTGAGAATGAAAGTAAGATATATGTACATTTTAAAAATACAGTCAAACTCGTTTATAACGAGCACGGTTGTAACGAGGTCACGGGTATAGTGAGCAAATGCTACCTCCAAGATAAGTTTACGAGCATTTACATACAAATATTTCACGTATATAACGAGCACGCTTCACGGATATATCGAGCAAACTTTGACCACTTCTCACTGTCTCAAACGCGGTGGCGGTCAGCCCCTTAAATCCTCATAGTGACCCAAGATATGTAACCTTGTGTTCTCGAGTCCAGCCTCTACTCCCTATCCCTCGGGGAGGTTAAAGACCGCGGCGTTGTTGTTAAAAAATAATCCCTTCGTCCAAACCAAGAATTCCCAACTTGCAGGTACAGTGGCACCCGCGGAGGTCCTTTGTCCTCTCCTCCCAACCCCCAGCTCTTTTACAGTCAGAAGGTTGTGATTGTAAGGGGCTGAGGGCATGTACAAGGGCGCCCGCCCCCGTCGCTCAGCCGAATGCACCCAACACCCTTTCCCACGTAAAGATGGGAAATCCCACGTTTAATCCGTCTCCTCATTAACTCTTCCTGGAATTGGTATGCTCACAGTTTGCAAAGAAAGTTCGTAGCGTTTATCACAAAAATCAGTTGAGATTTTGCCCTTGAAGGAGTAACATGTCCGTACATAAAAGGAAGTGTTTGTCTATTCGTGAAAAGGTTGATATTATTCGAGAGTTAGAACGTGGTAAAAAAATGTTGAAGTGTGTAAAAAATTTAATTTATCGTCGTCTACGGTTTCAACCTTATGGAAAAACAAAGAAGCGATTTTATCTGCACTAGAGAACAACCTAAAACCGAACAAGAAAATGAGGAAGTGTGACTTGGGTACTGTTGATCAAGCACTTGTGGAGTGGTTTAAGAGGCAGAGAAATGCTGGTTTCCCCATCAAGGTTCAGACAGATAAATTTGCAAAACAGTTAGGACACGAGAACTTCACATGCAATAACGGGTGGCTTGATCGTTTTAAAAATCGGCATAACATTGTTTATGCGAAAGGCCCTGTCAGCAGATTCAAAAACGGCAAGTGAATGGGTGAAAAGTGTTTGGGAGGAGTGTCGAAAAGGTTACAGAGAAGAAGACATCTACAATGCCGACGAAACTGGACTGTTTTACAACATGATGCCTGATGCAACGTTTAAATTCAAAGGTGACAAATGTGTTGGTGGCAAAAGACCTAAGAACCGTTTAACAGTTTTAATGTGCGCAAACATAAATGGGACAGACAAAAAAAAAACTTGTTATTGGTAAGTCACAAAAGTCACGTTGTTTCAAAAATGTAAAGAAGCTTCCCGTTGAATGTGCAGCTAATAAAAAGGCATGGATGACTTCCAATATTTTTCAGAAATATGTAAGTCAGTGGAACAACTAGTTACGGAGGAAAAATAGAAACATTCTACTCCTTGTCGATAACTGTCCTACGCACCCACATATGCAGGAGTTATCCAATGTAAAACTGGTGTTTTTGCCTCCAAATACGACTTCTATTTTGCAGCCAATGGACATGGGGATAATTAAAAGTTTTAAATGCCATTTCAAGCGATTTTTTGTTCTGCAGTTGATTGAAAGGAAGGAAAGAGATTTAGATGGCCACGACTCTGTATTGGATGCAATTCATTTGATAACAGATGCATGTTTCACCTATAACGATCATAAACTGTTTTCGAAAGTCTGGTTTAATATCGGGAGAATTTTTGATTGATAACCATAACATTGATGAAGATCAGAATGGCTTAAAGAAAATGGAATTGTGAATTTTGACCATGTAAATGACATTGACAATTTTGTTCATGTTGATGATGATTTGATTACCAGAGTAATTTCCTACGGAGAGTGAAATAATAGAGACAGTAGAAAGCACAGCAGACAGTGATGAAGACAATGTTGAATGTGTCGAAGACACAATGCTGACGAAAGCCGTGTCAACTTACTCAGGATGCCGTGGAAACATTAAATGATTTTTTTTTAAACATTGACATTTCCGATGGAGTTTTTAGTGCACTAAGTGTAATAAGAGGAAACTTAAGAGACTTCAAAGTGAAATCTATGAAACAGGCTACTATTCAAAGTTATTTTTGTAAAAAGGGGAGTGATTAAGGATGCAGCTGCGAGTAAATTTTATATGTACGTATGTTTACTTTAAATTTTCTAGTTTATTTTCATTTTTAGGTTTTTTCATAAATTTACTAAATAAACTTTCTGTTTATATATTCACTTTTACTTCTTATGTCTTATTTCACCTTATGCATGCATGCTTTTGCCTTCACGGATGTTAAGTTTAACGGCTATAACGAGCAAAACTAAACAGTCCCGTGGCGCTCGTTATAGCAGAGTTTGACTGTATTTTAAATTGATATACAAGTTGAACATGTTGGCATTTAAATAAATGAAATTTATGTTTCCAGTCAAAAACATTTGGTGACTATGAAATACATCATTGCTACATTAAAATGTGACACTTAATTGCCACCTATAGACAAGCTGAAACCCTATAATTGTTAAAATATAACGAATATTTGTCTATATGCAACAAAAATTCAGTTTGTACTGAAAATATGTAAATGTTTTCAATTATGGCCATGAGTAATGGTCAGTCTGATCTCATTCAATTTTAGAAGTACAGATTTAACTTGAGAGTCTTGCTATCTTTTGATGTAAACTAATTCTTATCTGCATTCCAAGGAGTCGTACATAAATTGAAGGGAAATCAGGCATTTTAAAAGTTTTATCTTTAACGTTTATTTAGTTTTCTTGAATTTAATGTTTACTGCCATAGTTAAATTAATGTTATTTGCAATCAAAATTGTAAAGTAGCTAATATTAGAAAATTGTAGTGAATGTATTTTTAATAACTTTTATATGTGAGCATGACGAAGAACTGAGAAAATTATCTATATATTTGTTGGTCATGCTCTACAAAATCAATCAAGAATCGAAATAGAAAATCTAAATTTGGCATGAATGCTTTATTCACATATTAAAAGTGATTGACAAAAAAGTATTTGGAAAAACGACTCGGGTTCGACTTTAAGGTAGACATTTCCATTTCCTATAAATAACATGTAAACATTGACTTTTCGACGTGCAGGCTTTTATTCTTTTCGACATCTAAATTAGAAAGAATTAACGTACAATCTTCGGATCTGAACCCTTTTAAAGAAAAAATTATAAAGTATCTTATTCTGGCCATTTTTTCTTGCCTACTGTTCGAAATCCCTCGTTAAACGTTTAATTCACATTTTTTGAGGATATCTTGCCTTTTAACGGGATGCTGCCTAGCCTACAAGTTACATTGTTAAACCTCGAAATCCTATTGTTATTTCAATCCTTATGGGTGTGCTTTGAATGCTTTTAATACAAGAGAGAGAGAAGAAAGGAGAGGGAAATGATTTGTTGCCTTACATGCAAAAAGAAATACATCAGATTGTACAACATTAATCATTCGCATATTAAAATTACTTAGAAACAGCGTAGGAGGTCAAGACTTGAAACAACGAACGCCTAAAAGAATGAAAGTTTGTTTTCCTGCCATTGATTTTTGAATATGCATCGAATAGATCAATAGATCAGTTTTTACCTCCATAATGTGACGCGTTCTTAATGATTTGCATTGTTGCCGGTTTCATGTAATTGGGTACCATTGACATGGATAATAGCTTTGCATTGCATCTACTCATGAAATTTGAATTAAAAACTTTGCCGTAGAATTTCAATGGGCATCTCCCTATTTAGTTAATAAGGCTAATTTTTGAAGAATATAAAAACATTCATATATTTCACATTAAAACTAAAAAGAAAAAATAATAGATAAAAATGAAATTTTTAAGTTAATAACTTTTATAAAGCGCACATAAAGTGAATAAAATAAAAATTTGATATTTTTTATTAATAGCTTATATAAAACGCATCGAAATAAAAAAATATAAATTAAATAATAAAGCTTTTTAGTTAACTTTTATAAAACAGAAAAATTAGAAAAATAATTTAAGTTATTGAATTAATGGAGATATTGAATATATAAAAGTTGTTGCATTCTTTAAGACATCTGAACTAATTATTAGAAATGCAACATAACTTTTATACATTCAATATCTCTATTAATTCAATAATTTAAATTATTTTTTTTTCATTTAATTGTTTTATAAAAGTTAACAAAAAAATCTTTTTTATTTAATTTATATTTTTTCATTTCAGTGCGTTTTATATAAGTTATTAATAAAAATAATTATACATTTTTATTTTTTCACTTTTTTTGCACTTGATAAAAGCTATTAACTTAAAAGTTTTATTTTTATTTATTTTTTATTTATAATAAAAGAGAATTATTACTCTAAGTATAATTAAGCATACTATGGTGATGATTTAGCTTATTTTAATTGCTAACATAAGATACTTTTCATTCCTTTATGATAGTCAATTATACTAGTAGTTTATAAAAATTATAATAAGCTATTATAATTTTTATTTCATATTTGTATCCTTAACATTTCTTAAAGAATAAATTCATTTTATATACTGCAACCTTGTGCCAACAACCTCTGCCATGTGGCTGTGCCAACTGAAAAAAAAAACTTGGAAAGTAAAGATGAATGAAATGCTGAAATTGCTTATTAGTACCATAGAGTCTATTATGTGTTCAAAACAGTTGTAGTGCTCATATTAAATTCCCTAATTTTACAATAAATTTGTAGAAACATTCCCTTCCCTTTTGCAGCCAAACAGAAACAATAGGTGATTTTTCTCTTTCCCATACTGTGCAGGATTTTGATGATAACAATCTATATCCAGCTGGTGCCTTAAAGTGGAAGTTAAAAAGAAATTGCTTTCATAAGAATGTATATTATTAGGTCAGTGATTTATCAAGCAAATTCTTTGATTCCAGGTCTCTTCTTTGCGAGGAAACGATCCCTGGCAGTCCTGTACCTCCCCCTATTGATTCTCAAGAAGGCTGTGAGGAAATGCCCGAGAAGCAGGTCAAGGTAGTCATAAATTATTAGTTGTCCAGTAAATTAATTATTTGGTTTATACTTAGAGAAACTTTGTTTTACTCGTTAAACTAGTAATGTTCGGCTCAACTGTGAAATTTTTCCATTCTGAATGAAGAAAGAAGAAAACAAAATACTTAGTAACAATTTCACTTGAAAAGATTTACTTTAATATGATCTAGGTTTCACTGCAATGAAAATGTTGCAGTTCAATGAAACCTAGGTTATGTTAAAGTGAAAGTGTTACTAAGTATTTTACTTTCTTCTTTGTTTTACTCATCAGGAGTAGTTATTCATGAATAGAGTTGGAGGCTGTGACTTTTTTCTGTCATAGTGACGACTGTTCCAGTGACAAACAAATACTTGTGACTCGTACATGTTACTTGAGTCACTGGAGACTTTTTCATTGCATTAACCTTGTGCTGGTGACAGTGGTAATGCCATCAAACCAAGACCGGCTGATAACGAGTACTTACTTGGTAGCCTGGTGGTAGGTAGTATTTATTAAAACAGTGAATAGTGAGCAAAAAAATTAAAAAATTTAAATTGTATAAAGTTAGGTATATTTCAGATAATAATTATATAATATATTATAAATAAACATTTTTTAAGGAACACAGCATGGTACCACAAGAATTGTATTATGTACCTATGTACCTATATATGATATCACAAGAATTATGTACAATAGGAACAATTTTTTAAACTTTAAATACTCAACTATAGACAATATTTAGTTTAGCAGTAAATTACTCCTTAACTTCCTAAATTTGTTACTGCCAGTAACAAATTTAGGAAGGTACCAGTAATTAAACACATACAAGCTTTAAGCGTGATCGTTAAAACTCCAGATGCGTTCCAGACAAAAGATTTTTTATTCTTGAATTTATAATTCTTAGCTATTAAAATGTTTTTCAAAGCAAGTACAATATTGGATCAACTAGAATACCAAAGCAACAACAATCGAATATTGAAGTATGTAAAGTGCCATTTATTGCATGTTACGCGAAAATTCAACTTTTGAATGAAAAACAGAACCTTCCAACACCATCAATAAAGAATTAAAAATTCTTCGTGATTTAAACATCTCCAGGAAAATAATTAACAAAAAGTTGAACAGTTATGAAAAAAGTACGAGCAAGTACAATAAATGTGGCCACTGCAGTGGCTTGAAAACAAATCCTCGTGATGTAACAATTATGTATGAATCGCGAGAAAATGAATGCAACCGAAGGTAGTCAATCCAAGTCACAGACTGAAGTCTGAAGTATAGAATGGTTGTGGGAAACATTGCGTAGTGCATTTCCTCCTTAATTTGTAAATATATTTTGAGTAACAAGCAGCACATTCGGTGATGTCATATTAAGCCTCTCAAGAAATGCAGGCAATAGGAAAATTGTGTGATAAAGTGGACATACAAAGAATCCATGGGTAAAAAAGATGGTCCTTGTGATCCCAAAAACTTTCATAAACATCCGAGTTTCTTTGAACTGACAAGGAGAGTTAGACAATTGGTATCCTGATATCGGAACAAAACCACTTCGAGATGCAAGAACATCAAAATTAATCGGACACATTGTTTCTTATACTCCTAATGGCCACTCCTTCAAAAGTTATCAACATTTAAATGTTACAAAAAACAAATGTTATGAAAAACCTGCTGGTTCTTTAAATTCCCCAAAAATCTTCCTTTGCAAGGAAGTGGCGTGGATGAGCGCTTTAAGGTACTGAACCTTTTTTTCCAACCTGAGATCACAGGTTCAATTGCCATGCATGGCATATTTTTTGTTGTTGCCTATGGCTATTTTTTTAACTTACATTTTTTCGTTTATATTATGTTATTCTGTATCTCCTTCAGTAGATTTTTGTCACTATTTTTGTCATATTTATGCTTACCTACTCTCCTGCGATCCCCTCTTGGTGTTACACACATTAAAAAGCAAATTATATTATAATATAATTAGCGTATACAAAACCATTGGGTGATAATGGAAATTCTTCCATTTCGATTGTAATGGTTATATTGCCATGAATCGGTCACCATTGCCTCATTAGTAAAATCAGAGTATACCACTATGTGTTACACGTCACTATCCCATGTACTCCACCTAACCTAACTAACCTAAACTGGTAACAATAATCTAACCTGTAAAAAGTTTCCCCTTTAATCAGTCTTTAACAGGATTTTATTTACAACATTTATGAAAAAGTTACTACTAATATAACTATAACTAATGTAATCACTACTATAATTTAATCGACGACAGATCCCACGGCACAGTCCTTTGGGTGGTAATCGTCATAAAAACACGAAAAGCACAAAAAGTCTGCAACACGAGCTTCTCACAAATGCTTGTTTACCGCAGTCGCACAGTTTTTCGTGAAACTCTTCGGGGAATGCCACGTCATTTACATTGAGGAACACTTCCCAAACCTCCGTCAATTTTGCTGAAAACCATTCATATCTTATCATCTTTTCAAAAATGCAATATATCAAAAATATGACAAAAGTAGTGATAAAAATCTACCCAAGGAGATACACAATAACAATATAAAAAAAAATGTAATAAAAAAAATGGCCATAGGCCATTTAGAAAAACACAACAAAATAACTATATAACATTGCGTTCTGAATTACATACAGTAAAACCTCGTTAATTCAAAGTATTTGGGGGTGAAAAATCAGACTTCGAATTACACAATTTCGAATTATACAATTTTTCAAAGAAGGGCTTACCTGTTAGGTGGGAAGTTGAAGTCATAATGTTATGTTGTAAGCTATAATTGTTTTAATTAATAGGTATATTTCCTTTATATTTTATTTATTCAAACACACTATGTAATTTAATACAATTTAATAAAACTGCAAATCGGCAAACAATAATTCACATTTGTCTAACTTCTATTTTTTTTAGTGTTTCTTAAAATATGATTCAATTGTCTTTTGTTTTGGCGTGTTCTTATACACTTTTGATACAAAATCTTGCAGTTCATCCATAGCTTTAACAATTATCTCATCAGCGTCACTTGAACTTATGACACAATCTAACACCGACAAAGCCATTAGTGCATCTTTGCGAGAGGGTTGCACTGGAAGCAAATGCATTTCCTCCATCTTTTCTTCTTCCTTAGCTGTTGCAACCAACGTTGCTACTTGCTCGCTGCAAGGATCGTCCGAACTTGTGTTTTGAACATCGGCCGTTGGGATCGATTGGTCGATATTGATGAGCTTGTCGAAATTACTAGGAATATCCATGAGCCCTTGCAATTCCACCCACTCACTGTTTTCTTCTTCTTCTTCCATGCTGACTTCACTTTCAGTTCCAAAACCACATTTTGCAAAGCAGTTCTGAATAACTGTAGGCACAATAGATTCCCAGGACATGGAAACACTATGCATGGCATCCAATATGGTCCACTTCCTAATGTCTGCTGCAAGAACATTGCGCTCAATTTCTCATAACAAAAAATGCACAAAACGCTTTCTATATGCCTATTTCATGCAATAGATGATCCCCTGATCAAGTGGTTGCACGTAACTGGTGGTGTTTGGCATCAAATACAATAGGTGTGCATTCTTCGTTGTGAGCAGAACATCGATCCAGTAATAAATGGATGTTCCTGTTATGACATGCCATTTTTCTTTCGGAAGAGACCAGCCACTCTCTAAATAGTTTTCCAGTTACCCACACATTCTTAGAAGCTTTGTAGTCACAAGGGTAGTGCTTTAAGTATTTCAGGCAAGGTGGTTTTTCAAATTTTCCAATAACCAAAGGACGAAGTTTTTCACTCCCATCTGCATTACAACACAATAGGACTGTCACTCTGTCCTTATACCCATTCCGTTCTTGGCACTTTTCTCCCTTTAGTGCCAGTGCCCTCTTTGGTTGTGCATTATATAACAGTGCCATTTCGTCAATGTTAAAAATGGCCTTGGAGGTAATGATGAGTCTCACATTTTCGTGCCACTTCTCTGCCAAATCAACCTCTGCAGTAGCACCTTCTCCACTTATGGCATGCCATGTTATGTTCCATCGCTCCTTGAAATGCTGAATCCATCCATTCGAGCATTTAAAATCAATACCCATTCTCAGTGCGATTTCGTCAGCCTTCTCTTTTACTGTTGAACCATCTACTGCAATGTTGTTGGCTCGAGCATTGCAAAACCATTCAAACAGTTCATTTTCCATATCACCATGCTTAGCACCGCCTATTCTCATTTGTTTTGAGACATCACCTCATTGCAGACCTTGCTGTTCGATTGAATCCTGATTTTTTTTATATACGTTGACAGGGTGGAAAGTGGATTCCATATGCTTGTGCTATTTCACTTTTACTTCTTTGTTTTTTATCAACTTCCCTAATCACTTCCAGTTTTTCAGCAATTGTCTTTCCTAAGTATTTTCTCATCTTTTCACCCATGTTTTAGACTAATGGACTAAAAAAATAATACAGTATTATGCAAAAAATTGGACTAAATACAATGCAGCAGCTATTTCATGGTTGTGGGGCTGCGATATAAAATTCGATTTATATCGATTTCAGCTGTATCGATATAAATTGAATTTCAATATCGCTGAAATCGATACAAATTACTATTCAGATTTTTCGTCTTTAAATTTTGAGAGAGTATGCCAAAATAATTTTGAATAATTCAAATTTTAAGCCACTGCTGGGCTCGAATGTAGCTTTGAATTAAACATTAACCGTATTTTGAATTAACCAGCTTAATAACAATAAAGATTGTATACTTTGAGCCAGGGAATGTTATTTACTTCGATTTAACAAGTATTTTGAATTAACTGATATCGAATTAACGAGGTTTCACTGTAATACTTTTGTAAATGTCTTTGAATAGGCTTGTTTGTGCAATGATGTCAGATAAGTGTTTCTCTTTCACTCTCATTATATTGTTCTCAAGAAATGCTAAACCAAGCACTAGCCCAGGCCTGAAGACACTTCCTCCTCCCTTTCCATATAGCTCTCAAGTGTTGATGCAAAGAAAAAATATTTATCTCAAGAGTGAGAGACGTCACAGAGTAGATAAACAGTGCCTACATCCCCTCCCTCTATGCAGTTCGTCTTGGCCGTTGGTACAAAGTTAGGACTCGGGTAGGTGGGAGTGGGACCAGGGACTGGACCCCTTCTGTTCCACAGAGCCTGCGGTGACTTAATCTGTGACTGGCGGTGACTGAATCTGTGACTGGCGGTGACTGAATCTGTGACTGGCGGTGACTGAATCTGTGACTGGTGGTGACTTAATCTGTGACTGGTGGTGATTGAATCTGTGACTGGTGGTGACTGAATCTGTGACTGGCTGTGACTTCCATACTTGTTACTTCCCATGCATACCTGTTACCGGTCACAGTTCCCCATTAGCCGCTGTGACAAAATAGCAGTGACTGCAAATACTCCTAACTCTATTCATGAATTATTTTCTTGATGCCACACATGCATTTTGCAAATTATAATACATAAATATATAAGTTTATATACAAGTCAGTTTACCTTCAAAACAGTATGGGTTATTAATAAGATTTTTCTTTAGATTTTATTTTTTACCATTTGACTTTGATGCAGTCACTCAATCTTATTTCTGTTAAATGAAGTTGTGCATTGTTCATAAAACTGATATCTTTTTCTCATTCATATTCATGAAAAGTTAAATTTTCATACATTACCGTTAATAACAGATATTTGTCTTAATTTAGAGCAGTTGACTCTTTGGACATCTTTATTTTGTCATATAGGTAGTACATACCGTATTTACTTGTGTACCCTGCGCACCCCTATTTTTGGGCCGGTCCGGAGGGGAAAAAATTAAATTTAAGCAGGAATAAGTTTTAAAAAAATAAAATTGGACCCTTCAACAGTTCCCACTCCCTGAAACAAGTTTCGCTCAAATTAAGTATCTTGACTTCAAAATTCAATTCAAAAAGAAAAATCACCAATCCGCGATAGATTCCGAGTTGAGAATTAACTCCCTCTCCCCCATACTAGGTGACGTAATTTATTGGGCGATCTCTTTACGCCGATACTAGCAGAAATCTCCTCATCTTTGACAGTCTTCTTTTCTGTTAACCTCTTAATAGTTTTAATGTAATATTACGCAACTTCGTCCACAATTGACCCTGTTTGGAGGTAATATTAAAGATAACTTTGGCATATTGCAGACTTTATCTTTTGTAAAATTACGCACTGATGCAGAGCTTCACGTATTGCTTATTTTTGATGTAATATGGCACTCAGCATCGATAGCCTGTACACCAAGGTCCTCTCTCATACCGGCAGTGGACTGCGGACCGGTGGCAGACCTGCAGCGTACCGGCCGTGATTGTTGAGAAACACACCTAAACATTTGTTGGTCACATAGATATGTGTATACTCCATAGAATTCAACGTCTTCTGCGTATATACACGTAGATGCAATCATATTGCCTAAAATTTACTATTGATAAAATTTATATTACTTGGTGTAAGAAGTGCACCTCCTTTTTTGCCAGAGTTCCGGGTATAAAGGAGCATGGGGTACACGAGTAAATACAGTATATCAGGGATAGGCTGATATCAAAATTTTATTTCCATGCAATTACATTGACAGATAGCTACCTCATATCATGCTTTCTCAACCATTTTTCTGCTTTCTCTCTAAAGATGGAGAAATTATTGATATTTTGTTATTTATTCTGAAATTAGTCTAAATTAATCTGAACATAAGGTGGTTTATGAAATAAAACAGAGAACTTGTGTGTTTTTGATGCCACTGAAATACAAGAATGAAAAGTGTATTCTATTTAAAATGCAGTAAAACCCTGATTATCCGGATTAATTGGGACTTAGGTAGGCACGGATAATTGAAGAACATGGCTAATCCATATTTTTAAAGTCAAAATTTTGTATAATGTCTCTTAAATATTATAAAAATTTATTTATAGAAAACTGGTCACAGGCCTTAAATAAACAGCTCTCAATTAAACTAGAAACTGTTACCGGGGTGGAATAAATGAACAAAAAATTAAAATTAATTTTTGACTATGGCTATTCTGTCTGACCAACAGATCACTGCTGTATGTACATAAAAAAGATGGGACAGGAAGATAAAAATGTTACCGAAGTATTCACTCATCCAGCGAGTAAGTTAATATTGCTACGAATATAAGATGGTCTGTGGTTTATAAGAGTCTCTCTAAAATAAAAGAGAAAACTTCATTTCAGGTAAAAATGGTAGTGAATCAGTTAACATTACATTTTCTGACAAAGAACTCTGTCAACTTCATCTCTTTCTCTGAAACAGCTTTCATTTGATTGATCTGATATGTTGGTGAATTTTTAATAAATGTTCATGTCTTCTTCATTGTTATCAGGAAAATTCAAATTCTATTCAGAATGCTCAGTCGCCCGGCTAATCTGCCGTATGGTTGTTCTGCATGTGGATAATTGGGGTTTTACTGTATTAAAGTTTGAAGAAGAGATGCTTCATAACAACTCAAGATAAAGAGTCATGACTTCATCAAGGTCTTTGTTTTGAAATGTATCTACTGAGGTAGATAACCAAACCACAGATGAATGGGAAAAAAATAATCTTAATTAAATGGTAAAGCTTACCTGATTATTTATTACATTTTCTTGCTTCATCCAATTGCGATGATTTAAATATAAAATTAATTATACAGCCATTAGTACATGTATGAGGTGTACAAATTTAAGAACATCATGGATTGGAAGAAATAATTCTTGGAAGAGATAAAAGCTGATCTGAGAATGTTGATTTACTTTGGTGTATACACACTGGATGACAAAAAGGAGACTTCAACTTCTCTTGCCTCAGTTTCACATCTTTGATCCCAAGTTGCTGTTTATAATGATGCAGATTTAACACTATTTCTCTAATTATATATTTTCCTAAATCTAATGTAAAACTTTTGGAAACATCTAGACACAGAGTTATAAAATTGAGTCAAATGGAGTAAGCACATCAGACCAACATCCTTGAAAAACTATATCTGTTAAATCACCATTGTGTAGGGCAGGAGTAGGCAACCTATGGCTCACAGGCGATATGTTGCAGCCCCTGAGATAATTTCATGGAGCCTGCAAAGCTATGATGAAAAAGCATTCCATAAAATTTTACGCACAATTTCATTTTATTTTTATAAATTGTGATTGTTAAACCTTCAGATTTGAAATTTTAACCCTATAAACCCTGACTTAGAATTGCTTTCCACTTATACTCTAAATCTCTACGTAAGTTCCATTTTAAACTCTTACCCTGCCTGCCAAAGCATTGACAACTTTCAATCTGGCCCACAGAGGTATTATCAACCACCACTGTGGCCCTTTATGTAGAAAAGATTACATACCTTTTGTGTTGTGCTCTTTAAATCTCTAGAAAAGAATTAAAAATCACTTTTTTCTTTTTTCAAATGGCAGAATTTTTTTAATGTGATAATTTAAAAATTATCCCTAAATTTCAAATGATTGCAATAGATTAAGAATTAGAAAATTTCGTTTGAGGATTTTATTTCTTTATAATTTTATTTTTCCTGTAGGTACCTGAGATGCCATTTGCAAGCATTCCTGGAAGTGAAAACTGTAGTACAAGTAATCTCCTTAGGACAGAGGACATAAGAAACGACGGGAATGTTTGCAAGGCCCTTTCTCCAAATCCTCAACTAAAAGGATCTCTTGAGCCATTTGCATGTGAAAGTAGTGCTGCTGTCTGTCCGCCAGTCTCTCACGCAGAAGACGCACATGTACCGGAAGCTGAGGCTCCAAGTTCGGCTGCATGCAAGGGAAAAGATAGCAGTGGAAATGATGCAGCACCTGTTATGGATAACACACCTCCAACCACACCAGAGAGCTCCCTCTCTACCATTTCTGGTTCTCCACGAGAGTTAGTATTTGCAATCTCATTTATTATATCTATGTTAAATAAAATCACTCTACATTCAGATTGTTAATCTGTGATTATAATCAACCTTATCTTTTAATGTGGTGCTTATGAAGTTTTGCACTCTTAAAGTGTGGCAGCAATAATTTTCTTGTAGAATGTTAACCTTTATATGCCAGATTTAAATGCTCGTGGGTAAGGTCCATGTGCCAGATTTTGGGATATTTAAAGTACAGCAGAAGATCGTTTAACAGAAACTCAAAACACCGGAACATCCAAACAACAACATAATTGATGCCGTCGCACTGTGTTGCATTGCCTATAGGGTAGGAGCACAGACAATGTTTGTCATCGCAAAACATCGCTCTCGATCGTCAATTATTATTATAGATTTTAGTTCACCATCTGAAGCGATCGACAAGTAAGATGAAAATGAGGGTGGTTGCAAACAATGCCTTATATAATTGTGCCACATCGCTCCTCTGTAGATCAATGAGTATTTTACGGTAAATAAAATATTTCGCTTTCATTCATAAAATTGTTTTTTGCCATTCCTACTTAAATGAATATGTTATAGGTTGATTTCCTGTACAAAGATTGCTTCATCCAATACAGTTGTTCATGTTATTTACGTCCTAATACTTTTCGTGTTGTATTCCCTGTAAAATAATATGGGACTTAAAGTCATTAATGCTTGTAACAGTTGTTATTTTTGCCATTTTCAGGTAAACACAAATATTATGGAATAATTTCCCATCCAAAGACCACTATAGCTATTTTTTGTACTACTTAAATGATTTATGATACATATTTACATTGCAAGATTTGATTTTTGCATAAATAAAATTTTCTGGGCATATTTAATTTTTAACAATTTATTAGTCTCTCATCACCTGTTAAAACGTGTTTTTCTGATCAGTTATTTCTACCATACATCGCTAAATGTATTTTACAGATTGAAGGGCCGTTTCATATCCTTTACCTCCTGAGATGCACCCAATGTCTGGCTTTTTATGTTGGCCTCACCAGCAATCTCCTCAACATCCGCATGAATGGCCACTGCAACAACATTCATAAATGACTGTTGCCTGTGGCCATTCATGCGAACAATCACAACTTAAAATTTAATGATTGCTTCTCAGTGAGAGCAATTCACACTCTCCCCGACAATGCTTTGGCTCCCCAACTCCATCAGTGGGAGCTTGCCCATATCCATCTTCTTAACTCCATCACTTCCCCTGGCCTCAACCTTCGCTAGAATTTCACTCCTTTTCAGCCATTCCCCCACCCCCTCCGCATCTGCACTACCCTTCTACCACCATGCCTTCACCCAGTGTCACTGCCATCTGTTATCTCTCTCCTGTGCTAACAAAGGGATCACCCCCGAAAGCTTCCGTGTTTTTTGTGTTTGTTTTACGTGTGTCACTTCGACACCCTCAGCAGCTCGCCAACCTGAAGTCATCTTATTGGGGGTTGCTCACTGGGTTTCCTTATCCCAACAACCTGTTGCCACCCATTTATGCCATTTATCTTTCCTCTGACATGGTTTTGACTCCAGAAATTCTGAATGTTGTGTTTTTTCCCGTAAGAAAAGCATTGCGCCATATTTGTAAATTAATTTAGGGCACTTGCCGATAAGCTGGAAAAATGACACTTGCTGTGTTGCTAGATGGCCACAATACCTATCAGGAATTGGTATAGTTTTCACTTACAGTGTCATGGGTTCAACTCCAGATGCCCTGGAAAATCTCCCATAAGTTAGCATAGTTAAAAAGGTATTCCAGTGTGTAGACCAATCTAAGAGGAATTGGGAGCTGACATTGTGCATAATTATAGTATTTTGCTCACAACCAAACAAAAAAATTGACAATTTCAAAATTGTTAATTTTTAGGGGTTGTTTTTACCCAATTGGTACATTAAAGTTGAATAATTTTTATCTCGGAAACTACAAGTTATAGGTATGAGCTTTTGCAAACATTTTGTAGCAAATTCTATGTAGAAAAAAGAAAAACCTTGAAAAAGTTCAACAATGTGGCCATTAAAAATTCGCAAATATTTTAACAAATTTCTAAGGTTTATGTATTTTTGAATGTGCTACGAAGCTGAAATTTTTTTAAAAGGTAGAATTTGTAAAAAAAAAACAAAATAGCGATTATAGAAATTTTGATATTTTAATTTATTTGGCTGTTAAAAATTCTTAAAATTTAAACAAATAGATAAATGTTTAGGTACTATGTGGAGAGCTAGGGAGCTAAAATTTCAAAGTTATTTAGAGGTTAGTGCAAATGCCCAAATAAACATTTATTTATTTATTTAGAAATGATTTTACATACAGCTTTAAAATGCCATTTTACAGTGAAATGTAAAAACACAAATATAACATCAAATAATAATATTAGCATATAGTGTCACTTATTTAATAACTGATAGGACAGTTTCATGAAAGAGGGAAGTGAGAGGTAAAAAACATCAAGATCAGATGGGAGGGAATTTAATAAGGATGGAAGACAGAAGAAAATAGAATGCTGGATCAATAAAATCCTAGGGGTATTAGTGTGAAGAAGGTGGGATAATCAGGTTGATCTAAAGGGCACATGAAGTTTGAAAAAAGGTAATAACTCAGGGCAATTAATGTGAGAATTTAGAATTTTGTGGAGAAAAGAAATATCTTGTTTATGATAATTGGTAGAGAGATTGTCAATAACTATTGCGGAGAGGACTGTATGTTTTGTAGCATAACGAAGAGAAGGAACACGTATTCTAATCATTTTTATAAAAAAGTCATAATTTACTCAAGGGAGCATAAATTAGTTATGCAGGGTGAGGACCAAATTGGTGAGCAATAGGAAATTACGAGAAGTATAATAGAGCAGAAATACGCCCTCAAAGCCACATGATCCCTCAGCTCTGTGTATCTGAAAAGAATGCCAATTGGTTGAAAAACTTGACAACCATCGGCATATAATAAAATTTTAGCTTGAGAAGTAGATACTGAAATTGCTAAGTCATCTATAAACAAATTAAATAAATAAGGTCCAAGGACACTTCCTTGGGGAACACCAGATGATATCATTGACCAGTCAGAAGAAACACCACGGATACTAACACATTGTTTTCTGTTAGTTAGGTAGCTGGAAATCAGGCTGAGAAAACAACCATGAACACCAAAGCAGTGCTGGAGTTTATGTAAGAAAAGTGTGTGATTTAAAGAATCAAATGCTTTAGTAAGGTCTAAAAATACGGTTTCTAACTGAGATTTATTTGCTATTGCATCAATGGCATGTTTCTGAAAAACAGCCAAGTTAGTTAAACAGGATAGGTCGGGAAGAAAACCATGCTGCTTTGACGAAATATGGAGTGATGTGAAATAATAGAGGCAATTTAGAATAATTTTTTCACAGAGGAGAGAATGGGAAGGATGGAGATTGGAAGATAGTTAGCGGTATTGGATTTTGAACCGGATTTGTGAATAGGAACAACTTTCGCAGGTTTCCATTTGGTGGGAAAAATTCCTGCTGAAAAACAGTGGTTGAGGATAATACTTAAAGGGGTAGAGAGAGAGGAGCACAATTTCATACAAAAACAGGGCTAATGCCATCGGGGCCTGAGGAATGATGAGGTGTTATCCTATTAAGATACTCGAGCACTTCCTTGGGATTAGTTTGGAGATAAGACAGAGAATCAGAAGTGACAGGTAAAAGTAAATGGACATCATTCGAGTCAACACTTGTATTATTACCAGGTATAAAACAGTCAGAAAAATATTTATTAAATAAATCAGGCCTAGCAGATCCTACAGCCTTTGATTGGTCATACGATACTTAATCAGGAATCCTACTATAATTGCGGCGACCATTAATATAGGACCAAAATTTTCTTGGATTGAAAGATAGTGAGGTTGACAGTTTTTATACATGATCTACATAGTCATGATGCATTAATAATTTACAATATTGCCGTAAGTTCGAGAAGGATTTACGGGATTCCAAACTAGGAAAATTTTTCCACAAGCACCAGGCACGCTTCTTATTTTTCAGTGATAATATTGTGTCATTTTTCATCCAAGAGGGGAACCATTTAGACTTAGGTGTAAGAAGAGGCACATAGTTCCTGATAATATCTTCGATGACGACATAGAGAAAGATGAGGCTCTCTTCCAGGGGGAGAGAGTGAAGCACACACCAAAGAATAAGATCAAAACACCGGTTGACGTCATCCCAACGAACCTTTGACCAAATTGGAAAGGGTCGTGGAGGATGGGTGGTTCCCTGCTGACCTTCTTACTGGCAGGAATGTGAAGCTCAGCATCTAGGGACACATGGTCTGAGTCGAAAATGTTGCGGCCAGGAGTGATGGAGTACAGTGGAAAAGAGGAGATAAGGAAGTCCAAGGTTGCCAAGCCTTTGGTGGAATGGAAGTTATATTGAGCCAAGCGCAGAGCGGATATAAAATGCTTAATGAAATACTCATCATGTAAAGATTTTGCCTGACCACTAGTGGGTGAATTCCATTCAATAGATAAATTAAAATGTCCAAAAAGAACGACAGGACCTAGTGGTAATACACGTAACACAGAAGAAAAACAGTTTTCTAGGACTGAAAAGTCCGCAGAAGGAAGTCTATAAAAACACCCAATATACACTTTACTTTTTCTTGAAAATTCACTTAATCCTATGGAAACTTCAAGTCAGAAGAGCTCACAGTCGGATTCAAGGTCTATTCGGCATCTTGTTGGAAAAACTGATTTAATAGCAAGAAGCACTCCTCCACCTCTAGAGTTTCAGTCTCTCCAAAAAATTTGGTGGCTTTTATAAAAACTGAGTTCACAATCAGCGACATTAGGATTTAACCACATTTCAGACAAGGCAATAACATCAAAGTCCTTGAGATCATAGAAATTTGAATCACACATCGATAATTTGTTTTTAATGCTCCTCACATTCTGGTAATAGGCATGCAATACAATGTTCTTATTAGGGCCAGGATTGACACTAACGTCGCCGGGAAGGAGAATTGCCAGGAGGATGATAGTTCTTTCGGGTAAGTGCACAGGAGAACATACCAGGCGGTGAGCTCAGGAACACCGAGTGAGAGCGAGGCCAGGGAAAAAACCACACATAGAAAAACAAAAACATGGGAAAATGAAGCTTCGTCTACTATAAACAATCACAACAGAATCACGTCCATACATTGATAAAAGAGGTCTCGTATCAGCATTCAAGAACTGAGCCAAAAAACTTGATGAAAAAGGGAGTGTTCCATCAAAAAGAAGGTCACGAACAGAGCGAGAAAAATACAACACTTCACTGAGGTGGCCATCTTGCCAATATACATTTTCCATTTGAATATCTCCATGAAGTTGTTATTGCAGCCGCAAAATATTTTTAAAATTTAAACAAATAGATAATTATTATTTCACTTCTAGGTATGCTACAATTTTAAAATTTGGCAGAAATGTGTGGCATTAGTACCACACATTTGAATAAGTATAATATTCTTAAAATTGCAAATTTTAGGGATTGTTTTGCTCCATTATTGTTCTATAAGGAAATACCGAAAATCGGTGCAGAGGTGAAAATTTTTTAATTAAAAAATATATTTCTAATAATGAAATATCCCTCTGAAAAATTAATGTTTTTCAAGGGGGGATGAAATTCTTGCAGAGTGCAAGCACCAACTACTTGTATGTTATACTAGTAGAAGGTGCTTGCATACTGCAAGCATTTCATCTCACCTTGAAAAAACATTAATTTTCAGACATTTCATCATTGCAAATATTCTATTAATTCTAAAGATTTCACCTCCGCAGCGATTATCGTTTTTCCCACATGTAAAAATAATAGTTTAAAACAATCCCCAAATGTTGCAGTTTTAAACATTTTACACTTTCTCCATTATGGGGTACTAATGCTACACATTTGAGCCAAATTTTAAAGTTGTAGCACTTCTAGAAGTAAAATAATATTTTTCTAATTGTTTAAAATTTAAAGATTTTTAACGGTTGCTGCAATATATATATGGAGAGATTGAAATGTTTATTTGTGCAAATACACTTCTGTAAATAATTTGAAAATTGCAATTTCCTAGCTCATCCCGTAGTACCTAAAAAATTATTAAACTTTAATGTTCAAATGGGGTTAAAACAATCCCAAAAATTAACAATTTTGAAATTTTCGATTTTTATAGTTGGTTATGAGAAATGTTCTATAAACCTGCAAAATTTCAGCTTCCGAAACCTATTACATTGGTCTACACACTGGGAAAACATTTTCCCATGCTAACTTATGGGAGATATTCCGGGGTATCTGGAGTCGAACACAGGACACTGCAAGCAAAACTAACAATAATTCTTAATAGATATTGCGGCTGTCTAGCAAAACGGAAAATTTCATTTTTCTAGCTCACGGGCAAGTGCCCAAAATTAATTTACAAAAATGGCGCAATGCTTTTCTTATGGGAAAAAATGCAACTTTCGGAATTTCTGGAGTCGAAGTCATATCACTTAGGTAAGAAGTCTCATTTTATCTGAAGGTTTCTTCATCATATCTACAAGAACTAAAACTTTCAGCTTGTAGCTTGTAGTTTGGGCTAAACATTAGTATCCTCCTATATGTTATATATATCATTATATATACACGTTCCTTACAGAGGAGGAGGATATAACATACTAGTAGTTGGTGCTTGCATACTGCAAGCATTTCATCTCAACATAAAAAAACATTCATTATTCATCTTTCATCATTACACATATATTTTTAATTCTAAATATTTCACCTCCACAGCGATTTTCGTTTTTCCCACATGTAAAAATAATATTTTAAAACAATCCCCAAATGTTGCAAGGAATTGCCTCGGATTGGTTGACTGTTACTTCAGGAGTCCCACAAGGGAGTGTCTTAGGACCTTATTTATTTAACTTATATGTTGATGATCTGGCTACCCTCATCCCTTCTCCCACAGCAGATATATTGCTTTATGCTGATGATTGCAAAATTTTTAAAGTGATCTCCGGTATGGCTGATTGTGTCTTTCCAATCGGCACTTAATCTGGTAGTTAATTGGTGTGATTTCTGGAAACTTAAATTAAATTCAAATAAATGTAATGTAATGTCCATCTCTCTTCTTAAAAATGTTATAAATTTTAATTATACACTAAATGTTGTTCCATTGGTTAGAGTGTCCAAACAGAAAGACCTTGGCGTAGTCTTTGATACTAAACTTGGCTTCTCTGATCATATTTTGAAAATAAAAAATAAAGCAATGTCTCTCCTGGGAATTTTATATCGTTTTACAGACATTACTGATCCACTGGCTCTTAGATTGTATTTTTCTTCTTTTATTTTACCTGTGGTTAACTACTGGTCTCCTATTTGGTCAATGTCTTCTGTTTCCAACCTTGCCTCTTTGGATTGTGTCATTAATTTTTTTCTGAGAATTGTTAAATCCCGTGTGCCCTCCTTTCGCCAACTCTCTAATAGTAAGATCTTATCTTCCCTTTCTTTGGATTATCCCTCTGTTCATCGAACTAAGTCTGATCTTTCTTTTATATACAGTATACTAAACTCTATTACTGACTGTCCTGAGTTACTTGCTAAATTTAATTTCCGTGTTCCTAATAGATCTACTCGCTCTTCTTTCTTATTTTACTACCCCACCCCCAGAATTTCACTTGCTAAACGTTCTCTTTTCTTTCGTCTCCCCTCCCTTTTAAACTCACTTTCCCCTAATGTAGATCCTTTTTCAATGTCCAAAGAGTCTTTTCTTAAAAACGGAATGTCATGTTGTCGCACAACCTAATTTTATTGACTGCTCCTGCATACACTTATATTATATTGTATTTCATTTTATATTATTTGTACTTTATTTTGGTTGTTAATTTTTGAATGTTTAATTTTCACTGAAAATTGGCGGTATCGCTGTATGTGAAAAATGATTAAATAAATAAATAAATAAAGTTCTACTTCTAGAAGTAAAATAATATTTTTCTAATTGTTTAAAAATTAAACATTTTTAACGGTTGCCGCAATATATATATGTAGAGATTGAAATGTTTATTTGTGCAAATGCACTGTTCTGTAAATAATTTGAAAATTGCAGCTTCCTAGCTCATCCCGTAGAACCTAAAAAATTATTAAACTTTAATGTTCAAATGGGGTCAAAACAACCCCTAAAAATTAACAATTTTAAAATTTTCCATTTTTATAGTTGGTTATGAGAAAAGTTCTATAATCTTGCAAAATTTCAGCTTCCTAAACTTCTTAGATTGGTCTACACACTAGATTACGTTTTCCCATGCTAACTTATGGGAGATATTCCGGGGTCTCTGGAGTCGAACCCAAGACACTGTAAGCAAAAGTAACAATAATTCCTAATAGATATTACGGCCATCTAGCAACACTGATAATTTCATTTTTCTAGTTTACCGGTAAGTGCCCATAATTAATTTACAAAAATGGCGCAATGCTTTTCTTATGGGAAAAAACGCAACTTTCGGAATTTCTGGAGTCGAACTCATGTCACTTAGGTAAGAAGTCTCATTTTATCTGTAGGTTTCTCCATCATATCTACAAAAACTGAAACTTTGAGCTCTCTAGCTCTTGTAGTTTGGGCTGGATATTTGTATCCTCCTGTTATATCCTCCTCTGTAAGAGTCCTCGATATATAATGATATATAACATATAACATACTAGTAGTTGGTGCTTGCATACTGCAAGCATTTCATATCACCTTGAAAGGGCATTCATTTTTCAGACAGACATTTCATCATTACAAATGTTCTTTTAATTCTAAAGATTTCACCTCCGCAGCGATTTCCGTTTTCCCCAAATGCAAAAATAATAGTTTTAAACAATCCCCAAATGTTGAAATTTAAAATTTTTTACACTTTCTCCATTATGGGGTACTAATGCTACACATTTCAGGCAAATTTTAAAGTTGTAGCACTTCTAGAAGTAAAATAATATTTTTCTAATTGTTTAAATTTAAATAATTTTTAACGGCCGCCGCAACTCAGATATGGTAAAATTGAAATGTTTATTTGCACAAATTCACTATTCTGTAAATAATTTGAAAATTTTAGCTTCCTAGCTCATCCCATAGTACCTAAACAGTTATCTATTTGTTTAAACTTTAAGAATTTTTAACTGCCAAACAAATTAAAATATCAAAATTTGTATAATCCCTATTTCGTTTTTTTTTAAGAATTCTACTTATAAAAAAAATGTCAACTCTGTAGCACATGCGGAAATACATAAACCATGAAATTTTTTTTAAACCATTGCGAATTTTTAGCGGCCGCATTGTTGCACTTTTTCAAGATTTTTGTTTTTTCTAGTCGGTTTTGCACAAAATCCTACCTATGAAAAAAATTTCGAATCTCCAGCACATCTGGAAGTGCCTAAACATTAGTATCCTCCTGTTATATCCTCCTCTGTAAGAGTCGTCGATATCATATAATGATATATATAACAGGAGGATACTAATGTTTAGGCACTTCCAGATAAGCTAGAGATTCGAAATTTTTTTCTTAGATAGGATTTTGTGCAAAACCGACTAGAAAAAACGAAAATCTTGAAAAAGTTCAACAATGCGGCCGCTAAAAATTCGCAATTGTTTAAACAAATTTTCAAGGTTTATATATTTCCGAATGTGCCACGGAGTTGAAATTTTTTTTATAAGTAGAATTCTTAAAAAAACGAAATAGGGATTATACAAATTTTGATATTTTAATTTGTTTGGCAGTTAAAAATTCTTAAATTTGAAACAAATAGATAGCTGTTTAGGTACTATGGGATGAGCTAGGAAGCTGAAATTTTCAAATTATTTACAGTATCGTAAATTTGCACAAATAAACATTTCAATTTTACCATATATGTATTGCGGCGGCCGTTAAAAATTATTTAAATTTAAACAATTAGAAAAATATTATTTTACTTCTAGAAATGCTACAACTTAAAAATTTTGCTAAAATGTGTAGTGTTAGTACCCCATAATGAAGAAAGTGTAAAATTTTAAAAATTGCAACATTTGGGGATTGTTTTAAAATATAATATTTACATGTGGGAAAAACGAAAATCGCTGCGGAGGTGAAATATTTAGAATTAAAAATATATGTGTAATGATGAAAGATGAATAATGAATGTTTTTTTATGTTGAGATGAAATGCTTGCAGTATGCAAGCACCAACTACTAGTATGTTATATCCTCCTCTGTAAGAGTCGTCGATATATAATGATAATATACTAGTAGTTGGTGCTTGCATACTGCAAGCATTTCATCTCACCTTGAAAAAAAATTAATTTTTCAGACAGACATTTCATCATTACAAATAGCATTTCATCTCAACATAAAAAAACATTCATTATTCATATTTCATCATTACACATATATTTTTAATTCTAAATATTTCACCTCCGCAGCGATTTTAGTTTTTCCCACATGTAAAAATAATAGTTTAAAACAATCCCCAAATATTGCAATTTAAAAAATTTTATACTTTCTTTATTATGGGGTACTAATGCTACACATTTGAGCCAAATTTTAAAGTTGTAGCACTTCTAGAAGTAAAATAATATTTTTCTAATTGTTTAAATTTAAATAATTTTTAACGGCCGCCGCAATCAATATATGGTAAAATTGAAATGTTTATTTGTGCAAATTCACTACTCTGCAAATAATTTGAAAATTTCAGCTTCATAGCTCATCCCGTAGTACCTAAACAGTCATCTATTTGTTTAAATTTTAAGAATTTTTAACTGCCAAACAAATTAAAATATAAAAATTTGTATAATCCCTATTTCGTTTTTTTTTTAAGAATTCTGCTTATTAAAAAATGTCAACTTCTTGGCACATTCGGAAATACATAAACCTTGAAAATTTGTTTAAACAATTGCGAATTTTTAGCGGCCGCATAGTTGCACTTTTTCATGATTTTCGTTTTTCTAGTCTGTTTTGCAAAAAATCCGACCTAAGAAAAAAATTTCGAATCTCCAGCTCATCTGGAAGTGCCTAAACATTAGTATCCTCCTATATATACATGTGCTACGGAGTTGACATTTTTTTAATAAGTAGTATTCTTAAAAAAACGAAATAGGGATTATACAAATTTTGATATGTTAATTTGTTTGGCAGTTAAAAATTCTTAAAGTTTAAACAAATAGATAACTGTTTAGGTACTACGGGATGAGCTAGGATGCTGAAATTTTCAAATTATGTACAGAGTAAAGAATTTGCACAAATAAACATTTCAATTTTCCATATATGAATTTCGGCGGCCGTTAAAAATTATTTAAATTTAAACAATTAGAAAAATATTATTTTACTTATAGAAGTGCTACAACTTTAAAATTTGGCTAAAATGTGTAGCATTAGTACCTTATAATTAGAAAGTGTAAAATGTTTAAAATTGCAACATTTGGGGATTGTTTTAAGCTATTATTTTTACATAAGGGTGAAACGAAAATCGCTCCGGTGAAATATTTAGAATTTAAAAAATATTTGTAATGATGAAATATGAAAAATGAATCTTTTTTATGTTGAGATGATATGCTTGCAGAATTCAGGCACCAACTACTAGTCATTATATATAGACTTTTCTTACAGAGGAGGAGGAGGATACTAATGTCCTGCCCAAACTACAAGAACTAGAGAGCTGAAAATTTTCGTTTTTGTAGATATGATGGAGAAACCTACAGATAAAATGAGACTTCTCACCTAAGTGACATGAGTTCGGCTCCAGAAATTCCGAAAGTTGGGTTTTTTCCCATAAGAAAAGCATTGCGCCATTTTTGTAAATTAATTATGTGCACTTGCCGGTGAGCTAGAAAGATGAAATTTTCAGTGTTGCTAGATGGTTGCAATAGTTATTAGGAATTATTGTCACTTTTGCTTACAGTGTCTTGGGTTCGACTCCAGAGACCCCGGAATATCTCCTATAAGTTAACATGGGAAAATGCAATCCAGTGTGTAGACCAATCTAATAAGTGTAGGAAGCTGAAACTTTGCAAGATTATAGAACTTTTCTCATAACCAACTATAAAAATCGAAAATTTTAAAATTGTAAATTTTAGGGGTTGTTTTAACCCCATTTGGACATTAAAGTTTAATAATTTTTTAGGTACTACGGGATGAGCTAAGAAGCTGCAATTTTCAAATTATTTACAGAACAGTGCATTTGCACAAATAAACATTTCAATCTCTCCATATATATATATATATATATATATATATATATATATATATATATATATATATATATATATATATATATATATATTGCGGCAACCGTTAAAAATGTTTAAATTTTAAACAATTAGAAAAATATTATTTTACTTCTTGAAGTGCTACAACTTTAAAATTTGGCTCAAATGTGTAGCATTAGTACCCCATAATGGAGAAAGTGTAAAATGTTAAAAATGCAACATTTGGGGATTGTTTTAAACTATTATTTTTACATGTGGGAAAAACGATAATCGCTGCGGAGGTGAAATCTTTAGAATTAATAGAATATGTGTAATGATGAAATATGTCTGAAAAATTACTATTTTTTCAAGGTGAGATGAAATGCTTGCAGTATGCAAGCACCTTCTACTAGTATATAATAAACCTCTGTAAGGAACATCTATATATAATGATAGGAGGATACTAATATTTTTGCACTTTCAGATGAGCAGGAGACTCGAAATTTTTTTCGTAGTTAGGATTATATGCAAAATCAACTAGAAAAAACGAAAATCTTGAAAAAGTTCAACAATGCGGCCGCTAATAAATCGAAATTGTTTAAACATTTTTATGGTTGATGTATTTCCAAATGTGCTACGGAGCTGAAATTTTTTAAAAATAACTACCCACACAGTTCAGTAAAGTAAGTCATTGGGAAAAAAATCATTCTAATCATAGAAATATTGGGCCCTGTGCTATTCCTCACTTGGAAAACAGTAAACGTGAAAAGTTCCAGCCTTGCAAGCAGTGAACAGCGGCAATATTCCCAATAGGCGGAGTTGGAACAGTGGATGATAGATGGCACGCTGAACAGTGGTAGGTTGCAGAAGTGCAGACCCGGGGTCTAAATAATATCCGATATTAAACAAAAAATGCCACTTACATTACTTCTAGTGTTATTTTGTCTCACTGAAGGCAGCATTTTTGTGGGAGATCTATGGCAACATTATCGTGTTACGATTGTATGACAGTTAAAGATGCACTAGTAGGTAGGCATTTCACTCATTTTCTGTTCATGAATATGTAAATACAGGTAATTAAAGGTATTTTTTCAATTATAAGTACAGGTATATATTTGAATGCTTTCTCTTTACTTTCATGAAGATTGAAATCGTATAAAAACAAACTAAAGAAAATGCGCTATATTTTAGAAGAACTGAAGGTCGCGCTACGAGAACTCAAAAATTCCATCTCTCACATTTCATGACACACAAGATGAAAATAAGATTTTGAGGCAAAAATAAGGGGTTGCAAATTATACGGGTTTATAAAATACCCGAGTATATACAGTATGTACTTTACGTTCTGAGCATAATGTAATATGTACGCACTTTCGCATTTTGAATTCTTTTGTTTGTGGCTTATGGAAAAGTTAACGTAAAGTCGAGTTTACATAAGTCGAGGCTTATGTAAGCCTGGGAGTGGCAGTGCATCACAAAATATAAAAACGAAGCGTTAAAGTGCTAACATTTTTTTACTAATTGCGTTCAATATACGCGGCAGAAAATCTTACAAGGTAATAGCAATTCTTAGATTTACATTAAAATTTCGTAATAAAAAGTGAAAACCTAACAAAATAAAATAACATTTCCCTAAATTACATTCAAAATACAAAGATAATAGCAAATGAAAAGCTTATATTCCAAAATGATGACATTTCTTTAAATTTTAAACTAAAGTTTCATGTCGACAATAGCGGCATTGGCAGAAGTTTAAACTGAGTTTTAAAATAATTAAGTTATCACATTTGTTTACTTAAAAACTGCTGATAATGAGCAGTATAAATATAATATAATAATAATATTCTTTTTTTTAGCAAATAAACATTCATCTTGTATGCAGGATTGAGTTAGCTACATTTTTTAGGGGAGAGTGAGCAGGAGAAAGCAAGAGGGAATAGGATGGAGAAATGGATTAAAATAGGAGGGAGAGAGGGGGGAGAATAGGAAGGAGAGAGGAAAGAGAATAGGAGGGAGAGAGGAAGGAGAATAGGAGGGAGGAGAATGGTAGGCAGCGTAGGATTGAGAAAAAGGAGGGAAAATGGGATGTGCCTTAATTTGACTACTTAATCTATGCTTACCCATCATATTTAATGGGCAATTATGTTGGTACTAAAGTAATACAAGGTTACCCAGAACAAAGCTGTTTGTAAATGTTTCAGGATTATATGTTGTGCTCTAAAAATAATATTGGTATATTGCTTATGAAGTCAAAGTAAAATCATTATATGAACAAAATTTTATTACAGTAATTGAAAATAATAAAAAATGTTTTAACTGAGATTTTAGTGGGTTTTTCTGGCACTCAAAATAACCTTGCTTTACCTTATTAGTTAGAAAATACCACAATATTTTTCAAGGTTCAAATTTATTAATAACGTATTTTGTTGAAATTTTCCTGGCTCTTTATTTTATATAGAGAACGCGGTGGCTCATCCCCTGGTTTGGATAATGAAAGCTCAAAATCACATCGGGACTCATCTGAAATTGATCTGGACAGTCCTGTGGAAGGAAATAAAGTGGATCATTTCAGTGAAGGTGAGCATATTCTTCTGATCTTTCTTAGATTATCCAGTAAATTTAAGTTGTATTTGTCATGCTGATTAGTTAAGAATCTTAATAAAATTGTCAACTTGCATGTCTTTCACCAATGATTATATTTTATTTAACCACTTGGTTTGGGGAAGCAAGAGACCCAGAAGTGCATTCCAGTTAGGGAGTCGGGACTGAAATGTATCTTTTTTATATTACTTCATACCATATATTTCTTATTTAATATATAAAGAAATTTGTTCAATTTTCAGTAAAGGATTAAAAATTCGTAAAATAACTAATTGTTATCAATAAGTAATTTGTTAATAACAATTAAAATATATGTGAAAATATTTTGAGTGAAAATGTCTCAAAATTTCTAGTATTAAATTAAAATCACTAATGAATTTGTTTTTATGATAAGCAATATTTAACAATAGAAAGCAAAGCAGCAGTAAAAGTTTGATTTAGCATAAAATGTGTACTTCTACTAAATATAAGTATCCGCTTGTATATAGACAGTCTAGGCTCCCCCCAAAGAATTTAATCATTTTACAATAACATAGTAAAAATTCATCAAATAACAATTTGTTATTGACAATAAATATGTTAAACAATTAAATTTTAAAAACTTTTTAATTAAAAAATTTTTAATTAAAAAATTTTCTTAATGTTTTCAGGCAAATCAGTTACAAAGCAGTAGTCCATATGCTATTTGATATTGAGGAAAAATAGAGAAAACTATTCTTTACAACATAAGATATGAAGTAACAATAAAACTGTGGGATTAATTAAAAACAAAAGTCTTAAATATGAAGTATTTGCTTACACACATACAGTGTAGGTATCCCACAAATAATTCAATTAATTTACAGTAACATATTGAAATACATAAAATGACAATTTAATATTAACAATTAATTTGCTAAACAAATAAAAAATTTAGTACCTTTTCAACCAAAGTTTTTGTCAGATTCACTATTGCTAACATCAGTATTTATGTATGCAGGGTGTCTACTGGTACTGGAAATATACTGGATTTTTATTTTGATACTGGAAATATACTGGGATTTTGGGTCAGATACTGGAAAAATAAAGTTTCTCCATGATTTAAGAAAGTTCATACATGACCTGGAATAACTGGAATGTTGAAAACTTTTTCGGTTCTCGAGTATGTTCAAATTTCTGATTTGTCCTGGAATTTCTTATTGAAATTCCAATATTGATAGGGTGATTATTGCATACTAGTTTTTATATTGATAACATAATTATTGCTAGCAGCTCATACAATGGGAGGTTGGCTAGGTGATGGGTGGTTTTAATCTTCCCATATGTTTTTGGGTTAGCTTTCTGCTATATTTCAAATTAAGTTCACCCAGTGTATGTGGGAAGAGTTTTATATATATATATATATATATATATATATATATATATATATATATATATATATATATATATATATATATATATATATAGATGTACGAACCACTTTTATTCTGATGTGTACTTTGGTAGACTGATTATTAAAATGATTAACAAAATGTTCTTTAATAGTTTGTTCTTTAAAATGTAAAGAAATTGATGTTTTTAAAAATTTAGTATTCCTTATGAAATCCCTTGGTTCTTTATAGATTCCTAAAATATGCTGATTGAACTGAATTTAACTTAACTTGTGAGGGCTCTTGTATAATAATTATTAGGGAGCAAAGAAAGAAAATAGCATAAAACCTAAGAATCCATGCCATAATTATATTAAATTACATGTGACTAAAGTTACTGGTAGTTTTTTGTTGTAGTTCTAAAAGACTGTTTGTTGTGTTCCTTCGATTTTTGAGAAGATATGAGTAAAATTAGAGGGAAAACCTTGTTCAAGAATGAGTGGTTGGACAGAACACTGTTTGCAGATTGGAATTGGTTGCAGAAAGTGGACATTGATAAGATGAAAGGGCATTGTTCTTTATGTAGAAATAACTTTGATGTTAGCAACATGGGGGTGTCTTCAATCCGATCTCACGCCAATGGAAAGAACCACATTGAAAGAGTCAAAGCTACAAGTGGAAACAAAAAACTAGTTGACTTGGTTCTTGTCAAAAATGTTCTGTTAGCTGCAGGCGTTGGACCTGGCCTTGCACCTGCTGAAGTGGCACACTCCAGTGTGAATGATGGAAAAGAACTTGCTGAACGTCATGCAACTAAGAATACTCTTAAGAAATTCATCACTAAAGATGAAGTTATCCATGCGGAAATATTATGGGCTCTTAATCAAGTAATGGCACATTCTTCTGCTCGAATTTTTTTTGTTTGCTGTGATCTTTTCAAAAATTTGATTTATGACAGTGAAATTGCCAGAAATTTAAAATGGAAAAGGATAAACTTGGGTACTTAACCCTTCATCGCCGACCTCAGTGCACTGTACAGACCTCGATTTCTTCACATGCCGCCGACCCATGCTGTGCGTTTAAATTTATTCTTGTGAGAAGAGTTTTTGTTCAATTTCAAATGGTTTTTTAATTATGAAAGGCAAAGGTTTTCTCTTCTATATAACTTAAAGAATTTCTGTTCTGAATGCAGTAATTATGCAACATCAAATTTATTGTGCCATGAAGACGCGTACTCGACTGATTGACATGAGGACAGGCGAAGTTTTTGTTTCCTATTTTTTCGCCATCATGCCCACTCTATTCTAATTTATTTTTTCTGCATCCGAGTTTCTTCCTAAAAGTAAATCCATCATTCTTTTATAAATTTTTACAACATTTCAAAGAAAAAATAATATGAAAAAATAAGACTTGAAAATGTTATTCAGGAAAAAATCGACCAAGGATGAATGTTCAAAACGTGAACGAAGTAGCTCAAATCTCTAAAATAAAAGCAAAATATACCATCCCAAAAATTTATTATTCTCTCCCTTTGTAAACAAGAAAGATGCTGATGGCAAAAGGACCTTATAATCTCGAGACTTTCGAGACCCTTTCAAGCATCAGTCACGCTTTGACAGATATATGAGAGCATGGGCACGGGAAGATATGGCACTGGTTACAAAGAACCCAAACAAACCAAGCATGATCGCCCAGATCTATTAGTAGAGACCTTTTTAACTGCATCTGAAAGACATTCTTATTATTTCTTTGAAAGAAATGCAAATATGGCTGCATAAAGATAGAGAAACACTCCAGTCCCTTGGTTCCATTTTGTGTTACACATCCACACTGCACGGACGGTAAAGCTTGAAATTTATTAAAAAGTTCTTAATGAACACCTCTACTTTACAAATAATCTGTTTTTAGGAATATATTCTTAAAACATTTGAGCATTTTTCTTTTCCCTGTATAGAAATGGCTAGTAGATATGCACTGTGTTTCAGTGATGAAGAGTTGTAAAAAATGTTGGAGGAATCCAATGACATCTCACATAGTAGTGATAGTGAATATGATAGTGATAGTGGTTTTAGTTATATTGATGATGTTGCAGTTGCAGATGAACTCGTAAATCAGCCAGATAGTGAAGATGAAAAGAGAAGGGATGAAGAATTTAACTGGGAGAGCATTGGAAATTTTATTGGACAACAGGAGGTATTTATTGGGAACTGCAGAGCTGAGAATGTTGCTAAATGTGTGGTTTATTTTGTTGAATGTTTTTAACCATTTTATGACAAAGATCGAACAAAAATAATAGCAGAAGAAACTAACAGATATGCGGAACAATACAAAAATGCGAGAGGCAACGTGTTTTCTTTTAGAGGCTTACCACACAAAATTAAACTATTAAGGAAATTAGAATACCTTTTTAATCTCTATAATTTTATGCTCATATTCATAATGTTTGTAGTCAATTCATAGTACAGTAAAACCTCTACCTTACGAACCCCTTTATAGCGAAGACCTCCGAATAACGAACAATTGACGGGGTCCCGCCAACTTGTATACAAAATTCCTAATTATAACCTCTTTACTACGAACTTCCGTACTACGAAAACTTCTGAACAACGAAAGAAAAAGACGTCACTTCCGTTTATATTTACCTCTTTAGAACGAAATTTTGTTCGCTAAACATTTTTTTACGTGCGGAAAACGATTGAAAACAGTCGCCAACGCGTCAATTAGCATTAAGCTTACAACAAGCCAATCATAGCACGTTTTCTATCATGATGACGTATTTCCTGTGTTTCCGGCATTCTCGCGCCAGTGACAATCTTGTCCGAGAGTTGTAGTGATGCCGCTATGCATGTTGATGTATTTTAAATAGATCTTTTTAAAAAGTTTTGTATTTGAAATCATTCCCGATTAAATTAATCCCCTAATCCATTTAAAGGGAATTTTAACGAAAGATCGTAGCAATGAGGTATGTATCGTGGTGAGGTGGTTCCTATACACTTTTTTGTGATAGTTAATTTATTCGTCAGAGACGGAGCTGGAGTGTTGTTAAGAAGGTTAGTGAAAAATATTGATTGGAGTCTTAATTTGGAGTGCCAACGACAGTTAGTGCTTTCTTATGAGGAAAATGCTGCTTTCATTCATTTCGTTTTGAAATATTTGCAACCCGCGCCGTGGTGGTCAAATACTAGTTTATTAATTGGTGTTAAGAAGTGGCGTTGCTGTCAATATTTTTTATAAACTTAGCGACTCAACAGATGCTTTAGGATAGGCTCAGCGAGTATCACGCATTGCAACCTCGAAAAAAGTCGCATAATAAAAAATTGCAGAGGATGTTTTCATGCAGATCCTGCCAATCAATGCTAGAAAAAATAACATTGCATTTCCGAGTTATTTGGTGCTTGCCACTGTCAAACATTGCAAAATGAGATGAATGAAAGTGGCCCTTTTTCCCATAAGAAAGCATTGTGTCGTCAGAGCTTCAAATCAATATGGCCGATTATTAAACATTGAGGGCGCGTTTTGAATATCGTCCACTTATGTGATACTTTTTCCTGAAAAGATGTAATGAGCATAATTTAGTAGAGTTACTCTGTTTCTGAGCATATGCCTTCATTTGGATAGCCCCGTTGCTCCCGTATAATCTAACAGGCAATGTGTCCCTGAAGTTATTTAATGCCCAATAACCTCCGATCAACGAATTTCCGAATAACGAATAGACGAAAAATTGGGTCCCTTGATATTCGTTAATGAGAGGTTTTACTGTATTTCTAAATATAAGTAGAGCCAAAGGAACACTTACGGATTTAAAAAATTCAGTTCATGCTAAGATGAGCTTTCTTTCGGCAAAAAGATCGTGCGAGAGGAAAGAAAATACGGACTAGTTCTTGATACGTTCATCACCCTCATTCACGCTATTGGTCCATCTGGTGCTATTTGTAAACAATTCTTGATTGCAATGAATTGCGCGCGAGTGATTGTGGGGCAGAGCCAGAGAGTGGGAAGGGCCGCTCGGAGACGGAACTGCGTACTCATGAGAACGAAGAAGAAGAGATAACAAATCATCTGAAGTCTGCTTACGAATATCTTGACCATGCTATTAGAATGGAGTTGAAGGCAACAAAACAAATCTCGCATACCTAAAAGAAATACTATTACGCTAATCATTCTTGTTTTATGAAATGATATTCTATTCACCAAGTGATATTGTAATACTTTATAAGAATATCACAACAAAAATAAACAGGTATAATAACAATAGTATTATTGTAATTATAGAAAAATTGCATGCAAATCCATTGATTAGAAAAAAAGATAAAAATAATTGTCTCCATACGTCAAAATACCAACTTTTGTTTAAATATCCTCCGTCCATGGGGTAGACTAGAATTTAAATCACCTCTGTCACTGAAGGGTTAATAACATATGGATTAGATTCATATTTCCAAAAAAAATTGGCAGGTATGGTTAACAAGTGCCCCTTTTACTCTATTTCTTTTGATGAGAGCATGAATACTGTTGCTCAGAAAGGCCATATGGATATTGTTTGCGATTTTGGGATGAAAATGCAGTTCAGACAATATATTTAACTTCTACCTTTTTGGGTCAAGCTACTGCAGAGGACCTCCTGATGGCTTTCTTGCAGGTGTTAAAGGACGTGTGTTTGGATGCCAAAAAAAGCTTCAGGTAGCTATAGACGGACCAAACGTGAACCTCAGATTTTTGAAGGTTCTAAAGAGCTACTTGAAAGATGATTCTCCATCAGATTCCGAGTTGGACTTTGGTATGTGTTCCTTACATGTTGTCCATGGTGCTTATAAAACTGCGCATTCTAACTATTATGGGGATATTGACAAATTTTTGCGCTCACTTTATTACTTGTTTAAAAACTTCCCAACAAGACGTGCAGATTACCAACTTACAATACAATGAAGTTTAGCTCAATCTGATGGGTGGAAAATTCTAAGGTGATAGCAAGACCTGTGGAAATGCTGCCACATTTGAAGAAGTATCTTGATGTTATTGACAAAAATCCTCCAGTGTTCGAAAACTTTCAAGCCATAAAACGTTTTGTGAGGAATAAGCTGCTCCCAGCACAGCTTGGGTTCTTGCTGTCAGTTGCCCTTGAACTCGAACAATTTCTCTCCAAGTACCAGAGCAATCTACCACTCCTGCCATTTGTGTTTGTGGATTTGAGCAACCTGCTTGAGCATTCAATGAGTAGAATTGTGAAGTAATGGATTTAGCAAACACTTGTAGGAAATTTTTTTCCATTGATTTGAAGAAACAGGCGAACATGAAATCCATTCATATTCAACATTTATTCACTTGAACATTACAAAATGCATAGCTTCGTCAAAAAAAATAATTACAAAATTACACAAAAAATACATAATTATACAAGCATTTGAAACTTAAAACATTCACCTATAAATATCAAGAAAACAACATAAATACACATATACTAAAAAAATCATTTTAAATTTGATTTCACAGAGGTCATCAACATTATATATACAGTTATTAATAAGGCTAGATTTCAAATGTGAAGAGAATGCAGTGAATGGTAATTGTCGTATTTTGTTAGGTAAAGCATTAAATAGTCTGATAGATATCATTACAAAACTATTCAGTGTTTTGTTATAATTACAATACTTATTTATAAGGTTAAGTCTATTTCTAGTGAGGTGATTATGAATGATAATATGGTCGGTAAAATTTCCTATATGTTTATCATCATAGATCAAACATTGATACACATGAATTGATGGTAGTGACATAATTTTTAATTTAACAAAAAGTGCTTTACAGCTGGTTTATGAATTAACACTATGCCGTATCTGCCCGAATAGAAGCCGACCCCGGATTTAAGCTGACCCCACGAAATTTTTCAACATTTTTTGACAAAAAAGTATTTTCGTAAATTTTATGCTTAAAGTGTACCAGACATGCACGCACAACCTAGAATACATTATACATTACATCTATATAATTATATACGTTCCATTTAAAGTTTTATTAGGTATTATTGCTGTCAATTATAAATATAGTCAACGCCGTTGATCACACCTTACAATCAAATGTAAGTATATTTATTTATCTTACTGGAATTCATACTGTTGCGCATCGAAAGCTGTCATCGAATTTGGGGTGATCGTCTACTTAGTCATTATACGCAGTTTTAATAGATTCTATGAAAGAGGTTTCCAAGTTTTATTATTATTGCTGTTAATTATCAGATGAATTACAGTTAACGCCGTTGCTCACACCTTCGAATCAGACGTATCTTATGTTAGCGGAATTCAAACAGTTGCGCATCGAAAGTCATCATCGAATTTTGCGAATTGACTAAGCAGACAATATCGTCTTCTTAGTCAGTATACGCAATTTTAATACATTCTATGAAAGTGGGCTTTAACATGCATACAAAAATGACAATGGCTATAGCAAAATATAAAATAAACAAGAAAAATTAATATGAACTTCTTTTATACTGTCTGCTCCTAACTTTAACGTACCTGCCATTTAAATGATCCGTAAAAGCTACGACGTCTGCTACATCTGAACTTTAAATCGATTGCAGCACCAAGAAGTGCAATTAAAACAAAGAGTTGAAGAAGCTTAGTGTAGTCAGAATTTGTAAAAACCTCTAATAAGACCGGTGTTGGTATCTTAAGAACTCGTTGCAAATTATGATCAAAACGAATTTGCTGTAGCGTGCAATCATACTATGAACCTGGTGGGTTGTTAAAACTCGATTGTTTTATATACCGCCCTTTCCTTTGGATAAGAACCCATTTACTTTTAACTACGTGTTAAAATATATAAATAACCTTCAATAGCATTTTAAATTACAGCTCCGGGCAATAGGAGGTATGCTATGGAAACAAGACATTTTTCAGCGATGGCGTCGTACGAGGATGCCAAATTTTTCCTCAGGCTCGCATTTAAGCCGAGGGTGATTTTTTTCACGATAGATTTTGACAAAAAGTATCGGCTTATATTCGGGCAGATACGGTAGTTAATAGCTTTATTTTGTAGTCTAAATATTTTATCAGATGTGGCACAATTTGCCCATCGAGTGTTCCATAGGTTAAGTGGCTATGTACTTGCGAAAAATAGACTGTTCGTAGAACATTTTCATCAACTCAGGTGATCAGTTTTCTAATCGTAAAGAGACCTTTTGAAATTTTTTCGGCAATACAGTCAATATGCATGTCCCACTTAAGGCTAGAATCAATAAATATGCCTAGAAAGTTAATCGATGAGTTAAGATGACTTTCTCTATGATTAAAACTCATCTTTAAGTTTTGAGTCTTGTTAATATTAATACAAAGATTATTAGTTAAGCACCAGTGAGCAACATCAGATTTTTCCTGCAAGATTTTAGAAATATTTGTTTTGGGATTTACTTGTAAGGTTAGTCTTATATCATCAGCAAGCAAATAACTTTTTACATAGTGATCCATCACAGTCAGAAAAATCATTAACATATATAATGAACAGTAAGGGACCAAGTATGGATCCTTGGGGAACTCCATGAGAGACTGGAAGATATTCAGAGAGTGAATTATTACAAGAAACAGTTTGAGATCTTCCAACAAGATAAGACAAAAAATTTAATGCATTCAGCTTCAAACCATAAAAAGTTAGTTTTTTTAAAAGCAAGGCATGAGAGACAGTGTCAAAGGTTTTTCACATATCAAACATTAGACACTGACAGACTTATCTTCTAAACTGGCAATGCAATTGTTACTAATAAAATAATTGCATCACAAGTACTATGATTTACACCGAAACCATATTGACAAGAAGCAAAAAGATTATTCTCTTCAAAATACTTAGTCACTTGGACATTAACAACACTCTCAATAATTTTGAATATTACGGGAACAATTGATATTGGCCTATAATTTTCACAGGCAGACTTATTCCCCTTTTTAAAAACAGGAACCACTTTCACAAGTTTAAGTTGATCAGGAAAAAAATCCTTCTGTGATACAACAGTTTATAAAGTATACTAGTACTTCACATATATATTTAGCAGCTGTTTTAAGAATAATGCTATTGACACCATAAATATCAAAACAATAACTATTTTTAAGTTTACATATAGTTTTGTGGACATAATAGAAGTTAACTCATCTTCCATTAGTCAATGCTCAACAATGGAAATAACATCAATTCTTTCATTTATAGCATGAAGAAGTACTTCATCTGGTTTAATTGAAAGACACTGGACATTGCAGTGCAGTACCTTTAATCCACTTAGGCCTTGTCGATCATCTAGTCAAGAAACGACTTTTGCTTTAAGGTTTCCTGAGGCAGAACGAGTGACTCGATTTTTAGATAGCATAGCGTTTGTGCCTGTGGAAAGGGATTTGTTCACCGGTTCGATATCAGCACTCACAGAGACGTCGTTGTCGTTAGCAGCATGTGGAATGGAAAGAATTTCATGTGAATGAGAGCTATCACTCATCACTGACACATCAGTACTTATCACTGAATTACTGAGGGGATCATCCTCAAGTTTCACTTCAGAAGAACACATGGAAGATGGTACAGTAACCTGCTTCAGATGATTCTTGGTCGCTACATTCAAATTTCCAGAGTTTACAATTTTCCTATTCTTGGAGAAGTTAAAACGGCGAACGTAAACTCCGCTTGGCCACTGTCACTCTTCCTAAGTTTTCCAAGGAGATGTAATGGAGCACTGATTTTAAAAGAGGAGCTGAGTTCATCTGAACGTAATAAGTCACCTGTGAAGCTTTTTTCATTGAATCTGGATGATAAATAATGTAAAATGTCATTAGCTTTAGTTTTTAGATCGACATGGCATAGCCATGCTTTCCAAAGACAAATTTTGACAGTTGAGAAAGAGAAAAAATCCTGTACTTGACCGGGAATCGAACTCGGGTCTCCCCATTTGCCAGATAGGTGCTTTAACCAACTAAGCTGTCAAACCAGCATGATACCCCAGTACCCCTATCCGAGAATGGATTTATGCGATCATGCATAACATGTCATTTCAACACTTTTGTTTCTTTCTGAAGTCAACCAGTAAAATTACTCTGGGCAGAGTCATTCTCTCCAACTATTACGTCGGGTTTTTTTGTTTTTCTTCTTATACATAACTTTCACTCACTCACCTTTTTCAGATGAAGATTCATGTTGTTGATCAAGTTCTTTAACAGTATTTACGATTTCATTTTGATTAGTGTAACTATTTAAATTTTCACATAAATCACCATTGTTAATATTTTCAGTGATTTCACTGGTTTACTTGAAAATACTGGAAAATGAACTGAATTTGTGTGATTTTCAGTAATTTTTTTATTGAAAAACAAAGTACAGTAAAACATCTATATAGTGAAATGAAGGGACCAGATTTTTGCTATTTTGATATATAGAGGTTCACTATAAAGAGGTTAACGACAAATTTAGGAATAAAAAATGAGAAATCAAGTTAGTTCACAAACAATGAAAAAGAAGTCATATATATTGTTATTATATCAAATTTAATTATAAATATAAAAAAATCATATACAAAATTCAACATGGTAAATTGAAAAAACAAAATAATAGCAACTTTACACTGAGTTGAAATTATTTACATATAATGAATGAAAAAGAAGTAATAAATATTGTTATTACATATATCTAATTTAATTATAAATATAAAAAATTATTATCTACAAAATTCAACATAGTAAATTGAAAAAACAAAATAATAGCAACTTAACACAGTAGAAATCTAAGATCTTGTCAAAATTATTTACATATAATACATTTATGTTCTCAGTAGATATTCCAAATAAAAAGATTTTGATTATTTTTTATTAAAATAATAAACAATTATTTTTTGCCTTTTTTGTTTATGAAATTCTTGTGTAACAACATTTTCTATTTGGCTTAACAGAAGAAGATGCCTGGATTCAAAGTCATCCATATTGGTTAGAAATCTCTCTAACACATTTAAAGCATTTTGGACCTCAGATTTTTTTGGTGGTTGTCTCTCAACTTCTTCGTCATCTGCTACCTCATCTTCAATTTCTTTATCAGTGTTTTCTCCATTAACAATTTCCTTTATCTCATAAGTTCCTGTACGAGCACAAGTAATCTGGGCTGCATCAGCTGTAACAAACTCTTCAAATGATGCTTGTACTTCCAAGGTTTCTTTTATTTGAGCCCATTCTGGAGGTTCATCACACACACTGTTATCCTCATCTGCATCATTTTGCACTTCCTTAACAAAGCCTGCCTTTAAAAAACATTTTGAAATAGTTGTTTCATTAATTTTTGTTTCAACATAAACAGAGTCCATGCATAGCCTGCAAAAGGTTCCATTTTATCTTTGGCAAATCAATATTCCCTTCCATATTTCTTAATAAATACTGCACCAGTTGATACCTGTAGCTTCTTTTAATTACAGAAATTATTCCTTGGTCCAAAGGTTGCAGTTTACCGTAAATACCCGCGTATAATGCGCACTTTTTTTTCGAAATATTTGAGTTAAAAATTAGGATGCGTGTTATACGAGGGTACATAATCTTCCTATTTTCATTTGACCCCATATTTCCACAATTTTGGCACAGTAATTACTGCCCGGGTATCCTCATAATTTTATTGGTGATTTTTACGAAAAGTAAGATAGATAATAGTTAAAATTTATTAATTAATTCTACAAACATTCATTAATTAGATATGAAAAGAATGAATTCAGTATTTATTCATTTTAAAAGCCAAGAAATACATCGTCACTGGACCATTCTTCTTCGATGTTGTTATCGGAATCGGCATCTTACGCATGACGTCTCCCTACACCGGCACCCGACCTGGTGATACGTGATTTATTCTTGATTCTTAGAGTCTGTAGTTATTTATCGTTAGTTGCTATTGTGTTTACGTGCACCAGAGTGTTCTAATAAGGATTAAACTGAAGGTTGGGCGAACCCGTCCACCTCAGGCGTGACAAAAACGTATGTAAAAAATAGGATTATCGTCATTCCTTCATTTTATTAGCTCAAAGAATGTCATATGCCATACTATAAAATTAATATAATTCGATTTATTGTGTATATCATAATATAACCTTGTAAGTAAACATAGAGTATGTAATGATTGAGTTAGCTGACGATCTTTTGGGAACGTTATTCAAAAATTTCATTTCGCCCTTTCATTATGTTACCAATATATAATACCAATAATTCGATCATTGCTTTAGAACACGTTACACCATCTACTTTATTCTGGAACGGTAACTCTAAAAAAATCGGTGTGCACTATATGCGGGTATATAGAAAAATAATAGATTATGAGGCTGAAAACCCCCCTGCGCGTTATACGAGGGTGCGCACTATACGCGGGTATATACGGTTCTTGTGCAATTAGGGGGAAACAACACAATTTTTATATTTCTAAGTGTTATTCCTGCCTAGTTATGTGCAGTACACCTATCAAGGAACAAAATAATATTCCTATTCCTCATACCCATCTTTGAATCAAGCATGGCCAGCCATTCTCTAAAAATGGATGTTGTCATCCATGAATTTTTGGAATGCCTGTACATGCAAGGGAGTTTCTTAATATTTTTAAAGCACCTTGGCTTCTTATATTTACCATTCATTAGTGGCTCTAGTTTTTCACTGCCATTTGCATTGCAACAAGAGAACTGTGAACCTTTCTTTGCTTTTTCTTCCACCATGGCAAGAATCTTCTTTCACTGCAAGAGTCTTATCTGGTAGCAAATTGAAAAAAAAAAATCCGGACTCATCAGCATTGAATGTCCTTGGTGTCAAACCCACTTAAAAATGCTTGTAATGTTCCTTGCCACTCATCTAGAACACAAGGACTTACTGATGCTTCTTCCCCTGACATCTTTAATGTTGCCAAGTTCCAACGTGTCTTGAACTTTTGCAACCAGCCATTAGAAGCATGAAAGTCTTGCACTCCCATTTTAGTTGACATCTCTGTAGCTTTTTGCTGTAAAATCGGTCCTGAAACTGGAAGATTTTTGGCTCTGGCCTCCATCAACCAATCAAATACACACTTATCTAGTTCTTCATTTTTCACAGTGCGAAATCGTTTCCCATTTGGACAAAGCTGTGCAGCAGCTTCTATGTCTCTGCGTTTATTTAAAATGGATGTTAGCGTTGAAAGTGATATTCCAAATGTCCTGGCAACATCTATCCTTCTTTTTCAATCATCAATAGCCTTAAAAATATTTAGTTTGGTATCTGTTGATAACATGTCTTTTCTTTGGCACATTCATGTCTTTTAAGAGTCTGTAAATTAAAAATTTTACATTTATTATAATTTACTGAGTTTACATATTAACATAAAAATAAATAACAAAAGTGGAATACTCCTTTAGGCAAAACAACTTGTTGTTTGGCTAAAGGAGTATTCCACTTTTGTTAGTTTTGGCCAAAGTTATTGAGCTACTATCTATTATAAAAATAAATGGTGCAAAAGATCTTGCATGTACTTTCTCATATGCATAAGTCACAAATTGCTGTATTTTCGCATTGATAACACACACAATTTAATATTTTTAACACATTAAAACAGTCAAAATCTTGAAACTGGAATCAAAGACTGCCTAAAGTAAAAAACTTTCTTTGCCCAACCTTTGATTTCTGAAAATACATCAAATCTGTATGTAAATCTGATAAACTTAAAAATTATATGTTGTTAGCACCCTGTGGAAAAATCCAATTGAAATGAGCTGAAACTCGGAAACTTGGATCACCTCGTATAATCCATACTTCAAATGGAAATAATGAGTGCCCAATGTTTTCAATTGCGTTTTCCTTTGCATATAGACTTCACACATAATGAACTATTTAACACACAACTAGCAACAATTTGTAACAACCCGTCCCAACTCTTGGAGCCTTTGTCCAAAATTCACTGCCCCAGGGACTGGAAATCGATGCTTCGTATGCCAGGAGAAAACTGCCTACGCCATACATGAATAATTTTTTAAACGCTTGCCTAAATGTATCAATATCGGAAAATATTTTTCACTATACAAAGGAAATGTTACTGTCAGTTCGTACCAATGAACGATAAGACACCTTGATAACAAAATAATTGTAATTATTTAATTTACCGTATCTGCCCGAATAGAAGCCGACCCCACGAAATTTTCCAACATTTTTTGGCAAAAAAAGTATTTTCGTAAATTTTATTGCTTAAGTGTACCAGACATGCACGCACAACCTAGAATACATTATACATTACATCTATATAATTATATACGTTCCATGTAAAGTTTTATTAGGTATTATTACTGTTAATTATAAATAAAGTCAACGCCGTTGATCGCACCTTACGATCAAATGTGAGTATATTTATTTATCTTACTGGAATTCAAACTTGCGCATCGAAAGCTGTCATCGAATTTGGCGTGATCGTCTACTTAGTCATTATACGCAGTTTTAATAGATTCTATGAAAGAGGTTTCCAAGTTTTATTATTATTGCTGTTAATTATCAGATGAATTACAGTTAACGCTGTTGCTCACACCTTCGAATCAGACGTATCTTACGTTAGCGGAATTCAAACAGTTGCGCATCGAAAGTCATCATCGAATTTTGCGAATTGACTAAGCAGACGATATCGTCTGCTTAGTCAGTATACGCAATTTTAATACATTCTATGAAAGAGGGTTTTAACATGCATACAAAAATGACAATGGCTATAACAAAATATAAAATAAACAAGAAAAATTAATATGAACTTCTTTTATACTGTCTGCTCCTAACTTTAACGTACCTGCCATTTAAATGATCCGTAAAAGCTACGACGTCTGCTACATCTGAACTTTAAATCGATTGCAGCACCAAGAAGTGCAATTAAAACAAAGAGTTGAAGAAGCTTAGTGTAGTCAGAATTTGTAAAAACCTCTAATAAGACCGGTGTTGGTATCTTAAGAACTCGTTGCAAATTATGATCAAAACGAATTTGCTGTAGCGTGCAATCATACTATGAACCTGGTGGGTTGTTAAAACTCGATTGTTTTATATACCGCCCTTTCCTTTGGATAAGAACCCATTTACTTTTAACTACGTGTTAAAATATATAAATAACCTTCAATAGCATTTTAAATTACAGCTCCGGGCAATAGGAGGTATGCTATGGAAACAAGACATTTTTCAGCGATGGCGTCGTACGAGGATGCCAAATTTTTCCTCAGGCTCGCATTTAAGCCGAGGGTGATTATTTTCACGATAGATTTTGACAAAAAGTATCGGCTTATATTCGGGCAGATACGGTAACTCAAGTAACATTTATTAGATATTCGAATCTTGAAAAGATGATGATATTTATAAAGTTTGCTTTTTCTGCTGAACAAAAAAGTATGAATGATGGAAATAAGATGATAGAAAAAGCGAAGTAAAACACCATTCTTAATACATTTTATCATTGGCATATTATTTAACCATTATTCGAATCCAAAACAGCCAACTGAGTAGCAATAAATATTTTGGAAGATTTTTCGAAGTTCAGCTTTCATCGTTGGCAATTTATTTATTATACTTGACGTTAATATACTATTTTAAGCATTTGTGAGCTTTTCAACATTCACTAAATGTTTTTCTGCAGGCTACTTGGAAAATACCTCAGGGTCAAAGACGAAACGAATTATGTAATACGACTTGAAAATAGTTAATGCCATTTAAAAGCAGTTCACGATAAGGTTAGTTTAAAAGATTAACGATTTGAAACGGGTTCATTGGAGGCAAGATGAGACAAATTGATTCGACTTCAAATGAGTTAAAACAATGGTCTATGATGAAACCGTCATAATAATTAAACTTATGAGGTAAAACCAGTTAAATGTACAAGTTAGAGCAAGTTGAAAACATTTAATGGAAATTTTCCACAGGGCGTTGAAAATCTTGCGTCAGCTATTTTCACGGAATTACATTACTTCAAATTGGTTAAACGGATTAAGAGAAAGATTTCATGAAAATAACATGAACAAGAATAATTACAATAAACTTAAGTAAAAGTTCTACCAGAAATAAAAGTTATTAAGTAATACCAGTGTTGCTGAATTCTAAGAGTCATCAGTCTAAATTTTTCAAGAACATGTTCACAGAGATTATTCACCACGTTTAATTTAAAATTAGTGAGCAACAGAATAGTAGCTTTACAGCCAATAAACTATGAAGTGAGCTTTACCTTTACTTCGAAGTTGTTTTCCGGAGATTCTTCACAATCGCACACGGTCAAAACAAGCGCTGCAAACTAGGTTTGCCAAAATTACGAAAATTAAATTAACACTAAAAATTATAGAAAAGGAGAAAAACTAAGCCTATTTGCTTCAAGAATAAACAAATTGTAATATGCACTAATAAAAATGTTGCTATGAGGCAATTTTTTAAATTTTTTCACAATAGATTATTTCAAACTCGATTCAATATTTACAAAATAAAAGTAGTTGTTCTATAAATCACCTTTTCTTGATATATGCTGTTTCTAAAGCCTTCTTCACTATTTCAACACTGAAATCAAATCACATGTACAGTAGTCTTTCTGATGAATATTCAGATGATTCAGACTGACGCCAAGCTATGATGATTCAGACTGACGCCAAGCGATGATGATTCGCAATTCATCAGTCATAGATTGGTTAATTACCAAAGTTACTTTCACCTTGTTGATTGGCTAAATGATTAGCGCTAAAAACGTATTTTTAAAACATAGAGGGTATATTTGCTGAATGAATACAGGAAAAAAAGATCGCGATTTCGAAATATGGAGGTTATTTTTCATTTCGGAGTAATATTTTTGTTACGATATATAGAGTAATACGAAATAAGGAGGTTACAAATTAGAGAGGTACATTTCCTATGATATTACATAGGATCTGTTCGGGAACAAAACATTAGTACAATACATGGAGGTTTACGATATAAAGAGGTTCGATATGTAGAGGTTTTACTGTAGTAGCAGCTTTATGACGATGTAGCATGCAGCTTACACATGACCAGAACAATGAAGCTGATTCAATCAGGGCTTTCTATGCTGTTTCAGAGATGTTGACACACTTAAAGTGATGTGGAAAATTACAAATACCACAGAAGAGTAGCTTGTCACTATGACAGAAAGCATTTTGGCAGGAGCCACAGACAATGGAACCATTAACGGCAGCCATCTTAACTCTTCAGAGCATAGACATCAGGTTTGGAGGATCTGCAGTTTTGAAAGGAATAAAAGATATTAGGGCTCTTCAGTTCAAAGGTGACTGCCAAAAATTCCTTGTAGATGTGTGCACCAAGCTTGTGATTAAGAGCCCTCTCTCCTACAAATTTATCAAAGGTGTCAGTTGTCTCACTCCTGTAGTAATGGCCAATCCATCTCTTAGGACTTACCAGATAACTTATGCATTGGAAGTTCTTGTGGATAAAAAAAGTAGTGCCTTAGTCTTGATTGTGACAAACGTATATGATAATGTTACCTTTTTCTAATATTGTCTTTGTTTGCCTTTGATTATGTTAATATTACATATTACATGATTTGTTGTTTTTGCAATGAGAATTCTGTAGCCTTCATATTTTTGTATCATAAAATAAATTTTGACTTGGTGAGAAAAGGATTGGCTGTACAGAAAGGTGGAGGCCAAAAACAATTGTTTTCATTTATTTTTTAACAAAATTGAATAAAATTACAAAATTATTTATAAGGTACAGAATCCTCTTAACTCAATACTTGCAGTGTGCAAGTAACAAATAATTAGAGGTACTGGAATTTTGCTAAAAATTATACTGGAAATATACTGGAATTTTGGAAATCTTACTCAGTAGACACCCTGGTATACATCGTCACTGAATTCTCCATCACTTTCTTCTAAAATATCGTGAATATCTTCCTTGGAAATCTCTGGTCGTTTACTTGTAGAAGCCATTTCATGATATTCACTATTTGGACTGAAATCTATTGAAGATTTTTCAGAAAAACGAATAGAAAAATTACACTGAAATTTCCCCTATGCTAACATGGTAACTCTTGATGCTTGTACTACGAAGTTCGTGGGAAAACTAACCTTTCTATGAAAAAAGCACATCTCAAAAATAACATTTCTGCAAGGGGTAGTGGGAAGTATTTATTATCCCTGGTAAACCATGTGTCAAAGAAGATAAACGGATAGAAATTCCAGATGTCTGAGTTTGCATGTTCATGCGAAATAGATTTTATTGCACAGCTTAGAATTGCTGACCGGATGGTGCATATAGGCAACCTCACACAAGACGTGCAGGGTTTCACAATTAAGGGTCTACATCTCAGCAAATTTAGCCTAGCCACCATCTGTTTTCATGAATGTGAACCTAAAGGACCAAGTAATACAAGAGGAAGCTCATGATGAAATAGCTCGTCATGCCCATAGAGAAAGTTGAAAAAACCTTGATGACGAATATAACCGTCATGAGTATGTTTGTCACACCCAGTTAAGTGGTTAAGTAGTGTTTAGTTGCCTCTCAAGAATGATGGGGAGAAATAAGTGAAGTGTTTAATTAAAATTGAAAGACTTCAAGTAATAGACCTTAGCCAAGCGTTAATTAAAAATGGCAAAGTAAATAAATCCATGGATCATTGTCAACATGAAATGTATCTTATCAAACAATTATTAGACTTTGATGATTTTAAACATTGATTTTAGTTACTTAAATAATTGTCCTGCCTCTTTCCTTTGAACAATGTAACACAACATGAAAAAAATCTGATGTAACCAGAACATGACTTAATCCTTCGAGAGTGATGAATATGATTCCAAGTTTGCTTCCAAGTTGTTCTTGACAACAGCTTCCTCAAGAATAATTATTAGCAGTTTCACTCGTGAAGAATTTTTGAACACTGAATAATTTTTATAATTATAAATAGAAGAGGAGATTATGGAGAGTAAGACTATGAATTGAAGATTCGACTCCAAACCATAAGAAAAGGAATTTAGCGAAGAAGAATGACAAACAGGACATTTCCCTCAGACCCATTGTCTCCTCTGTCAACTCCCCAATGTATAAAATTTTCCACTGGCTCAATGAACAATTGAAACAGTGACCCCTCACACAAGAGTCAAACATCAAGAACAACACCCACTTCATTAACTGGTTTAAAAACTCAAGCCTCAAAGAAAATGAAATTTTTGTCTTCATTGACATAGTTTTCCTCTTCCCTTGTGTCTCCATAGAAGAAACTTGAAAATTTCTAGAAACATGGCTCATAGAACAAAACCTAACACAGAAAACAGCAAGGGAATACATACAATTAACGTGCCTTTGCATGAACCAAAATTACTTCCAAATCAACAACAAAATATACTGACAAAACCAAGGCACAACCATGCAAAGACACTTTTTCCTATTTCCCGGAAACATGGTTAAGATACGTTGATGATGTCTTTGCAATTTTGCGACACATCAAAAAGCAACATCACAGACTTCTTAGAAAAACGTAACAAACAGTACAATTTCATTAAATTTACATATGAGAAAAAGAATGACAAAAAACTTCAATTCCTGAATTTACTCATAAAAAGACACACACTCATAATATTAGCATGAAAAATTCAAAATACCTTTCGCTCATATTTTTTCATGATTACAATACTTTATATACTTCTCATGCAAGAAAGTAAAAAAAAGCTTTATTAAATCCTTATTCCTTTGCACCTAGGTTAATAGTAATTTTTAAGTAATGAAACTATCATACCTTACGTTTTATTGTTTTTTTTTTTGTTCCACTGGAAGTGTGTCACCTTTCTCTTTCACATTAGTGAATATGATCTGGGTGATATTAATTTTATTTTTAAGGAAATATTATAAATATGCAATATACATTTTTTTTTCTTAATCAGTTTGCAAATACAGATCTTTCTGTCTCAGATTCCCTTTTAAACATCGAAGTGTCCAACTCTGAGGATAACAATCGCCTTATACTTTTGCAAGAGTTGAAAGTTTCATCCCCTCAGAAAAGGTGTGGAGGTCCTGATTCTGAGAAAGATACTTGTAGCATAGCTGCAGGATCTGCAGCACAAGAATCTCCTTCAAAAAAAAGGAGGAGGACTCACAGACGCTCTGAAGACCCTGTTGTCCAAGGGTCAAAAAGATTGAGGCCTGGCTCTGGCAGGACTAGAACAATGGGTAATTTCTTTTATTTTGCTTTGATTTTTCGAATTTGCGGCTGGTTTTCCGGGATTGTGGGCCATATAGAGACCACATGAATTTCAGTTCCTTTGATGAACTTCAAAATTCATAATTTACCACCACAGATGTGTAAAAATTTTCTTGAAGATTTTTAATTTTTAATTTAGTTTGTTATGCATTACATCTTAAGAGTTGCAAAAATTTTCAGGTGGTAGTGATAGCGATGAAACTTCTGAAAACTCAACCAGTGGTGGCTGTGCTTCTTCATCAGCCAACACAGAAAATGTTGTCCCTTCGCGTTCTCCAAGGCCTTCAAAATATAACTTTTATGTTGAATTAGGTAAGTAATACATTTTGGCTTACCACTTGCGAGTACAAAATAACTTCCTAAGTGTCTTTTAAAGAATATAAATTTGAAAGTTAGAATTTTTCATTTCATATTCTTAATTTCCTTTAATTTTTCTTGTGATAGAAAATATAGACAAAATTTCAAGTAATTGCATTAGTGCAACAAATTGACCGATTTTGATGAAACCTTCATTAATATCAGTGTTTTGGTGAGATACGTTTTTAAGTCATAAATAAAAGGCGTGAACGAGTTTTACTTTTTCTCAACCATCGAGTGATAATCAGAAATTTATCCTTTTTACCAACTTATATATTAACTTCGCTTTATATATATAATCTGAAAAAAATCCAAAGCTGCTTGCAGGGTTCGAACCACCTTACCATCGCGTAAGATGAATGCATTCGTCACCCTGGCCACCAAATCCTTACCTTCGTGCTGCGATAAATGGGTATTTGAATTCACGTGGGAAGATAGACAAGCATTCATCATAGCAATGAGATTAAACAAACTATTGTCATTGTTTATGCTGTAATGTTTAATAGAAGTCTCTTTCTTTTAATTGGTATTGATACGAGCATTCCTACGTTTTTTGAAGGGATATTTCTGCTAATAATTGTAAGTTTTTATTTATCGTATATGTTATTGATAGTAATTTTTTATTTATCTTAAATACTTTTTGTCTTTTTTCACTATTTAAGATAGGTAATACTGTTGTAAAGAATGTTAATTTGAACAAATTTAAATGAAACATTTTAAAGTGTTGTGTTGTAGCTTAGTACTTCAGATAACTATATTTATACAGTGTTTTATATGAATGGTTGATGTGATGTTAGGGAAAGAACAATTTATTATTTTTGTCATTTAAGTTAGGTGACTAAAATATAAAATATTCAACAATTTCACTCCTACTAGTATCTAAATCTGAATTACTCTGAACTAGCAGTATATTTTCATTGATTTTAAGGAAAATTAATGGATAAGTTAGTATTTCCATTAATAAAACAAAAGATACTATTGTTACGAACCAGGGGTGGGTTTTGTACAATGATGCCAGTCAGATTTTTTTAAATTTTCTTTTTATTTCCAATGCTACCCCGTTCGCCCCGTTACGCCGCTCCTCCTTCGACTCTCCTTCTTTCTCTCCCCTCTCGCCGAGTTTCTTCCTTGCCGACTCCTTTCTCTCTCCTCTCACGAGTTCCTTCCTCGCCGACTCCTTCTCGCTGACTCTCTTATGCTCTCGCTGTCCTTATATTCTCGTCCCGGGTTTTCGAGAACCTTCTTGGGATTCCTGGAGAATCCTCAATAGTCCCGTCTAATGGACCTACCCGGGGTCGCGGTCGCCGCTCACTCACTCGTAACACTGCCCCTCCTTAGAGATGCTCGTCCCGAGCATAATTCGAACCGAAGTAAGGCGCCAGTCAGTCACTGTGGATTATCTTGGGCTTATCACGGATTCCTTGCTGTATCTGATAGGTTACATTGTTAATTCTTGTAATAACTTTGTAGGGTCTGTCCCACTGCGACTGTAGCTTTGGCGACTTCCCCTTCCGCCTCTTCGGACTGTGCAGCCATATAGTGTTTCCTTCATCAAACCTTCTCGCCTTTGCCCTTCTGTCATATCTCGTCTTCATTTTATTGCTGGACTTCAGACTGTTAGCCCTCACACTGTCATGAGTGGTGTCCATCTGGCCCTTCGATTCCGAAACATAGTCTTGGAGCATCCGGTGTGGAACCTGTCAAGAGATCGCATGGTAATCGAAGTTCTCTCCCGAAAATGACTTCAGCTGGAGTTCTTCCAGTGCTTTCGTGGATGGCAGATCTGTAAGACAGCAAGAACAGTGGAATAAGTTTATCCCCTTCGCGCTGCTGTTTGTGAACCAGCTTCGCCAAATGGGATTCCAGCATAAAATTGAATCGTTCCACCATTCCATCGGACTGTGGGCGAGCCGGTGTCGTCCTGGTTTTGTGCATCCCCAGTAGCTGACACATCTCCTGGAATAGGCAAGACTCGGAAGTTTCTTCCTTGGTCCGAGTGAATTTCAAAAGGGACACCAAATCTACAGACCAATTCATTTACAAGCTTCTTGGCCACTGTTACAGCCTCCTGTTTGGGCACAGCATAAGCCTCAGGCCATTTACTGAAGTAATCCATCACTACAATTATGTAACGGTTACCATCCTCAAATGCCTGCACGAGGTTGGTCTTGATCGCGGACTCGGCTGAATCGGGGTATGCCCGTCGCACCAGCTTTTATACCTCCAGGGCCCAGTGCTGGAGTCCTTTGCCGCTTCTCTGAAAACGGTCGCGGAGCTGAGCGCGGTAGACATGTTGCAAGTGCTTCTCCCCATACCGACTCTCTAGTGCTTCCAGCAGAGCCTTGTAATCACGGCCATCTCTGGGCAGAGCCTCCAACACCTCCAGGGCTTGACCACGAAGTGCAAGTATCAGCGCCGTCAATCTATCCTCCTCCCTCCAATTGCTCGATTTGGCAACTGCTTCAAACTGGCAGCGGTAGGCCGACCAAGTGGTTGTGCCATCGAATGGTGGAACCTTGAATTTGGCGGTGGATGGAGCATTGCTCGAAGCTACGCCGCCCATACGCCTCACCTCGCTGCGTACCATGGACGTCATTCTGTCCTCGAACCCAGACATGGACTCGAAGCGATCCTCATGGCTCTTCAATTGGAGTGAATGCTCGTCGATAGTGGTCTTCAGCATTTTCAACTCGGCATCGTATTTCGAGAACAAGTTCTCCAGTCCCTCTAGGCGGTTTTCAATATGTCCCAATTGTGATGCTTGATCCGTGCGCATCTCTTGAATGGCCTGCAGTAAAACTTCGAAACCCGTCGTAGGCGGCACCGCAGTCCCCTCAGAGCTGCTTTCCGTTTTAACTCCTGTGGTGGCATCTTTTTCCTGCATCGGATCCCGCTCCTGGGCATTCCCGTCGACGGCGGCTTGGGCTCTCATCCTGCGTTGCTGCTCGTCACACGGCGTCACTGGAATTCTTGTCCTACAATCCCACTTCTGACACCAAATTGTTACGAACCAGGGGTGGGTTTTGTACAATGATGCCAGTCAGATTTTTTTTAATTTTCTTTTTATTTCCAACGTTACCCCGTTCGCCCCGTTACGCCGCTCCTCCTTCGACTCTCCTTCTTTCTCTCCCCTCCCACCGAGTTTCTTCCTCGCCGACTCCTTCTTTCTCTCCTCTCGCCGTGGTTTCTTCCTCGCCGACTCCTCCTCGCTGACTCTCTTACGCTCTTGCCGACTCTCTCTCACTCTCGCCGACTCTCTGCCGCTCTCGCCAACTCTCCGCCACTCTCACCGACTCTCTATCGCTCTCGCCGACTCTCTGCCGCTCTCGCCGACTCTCCGCCGCTCTCGCCGACTCTCTGCCTGACTGCCTCCTGTCGCCGTCCTTATATCCCCGTCCCGGGTTTTCAAGAACCTTCTCGGAATTCCTGGAGAATCTTCAATAGTCCTGTCTAATGGGCCTACCCGGGGTCGCGTTCGCCGCTCACGCGCTCGTAACACTATCAAGCTTCTTACTACTTAAGTACCAAACATTCTTACGTTTGCCACTGAGTTCTCTACTTCTGTCTGCCATTCTCTCAACTGTAAAAAGATTAAATAGAGAGACCCCCACATCACTCAACAGCTGGTAGGTAGACTTTTGCAAATTTTTACACCCATGCAAGCTGAAAGGTTATCATAATTATATTGTAAAGTTTATTCATATTAAAGTATTAGCCATATATAAGTTGGTTATAAAAATTCATTTTTATATGTTTACTTGTTTCATAATGTTTTTATAAGATCCTAACATTCTGAATAGATCTTCCAGATTATCCTCAGAACTATTATGCAGCTTCAGGTTGATCATGAGAGTTGCAGTGTCAAAAATAATTCAAATTGGCCCACAAGGGCCCTAGGGGCCTCATGGAATGGTTGGTCCTAATTTCAGTTTTTAAAGATATCTCAGCAACCAATTGGCCAATTTTGATGAATCCTCGAACAATACCAATGTTTTGATGTGACACATTTTTTAGCCAAAAATGAACAAAATAGTTCTGTGGGGTCATAGGGTCATAATATAAGAGTGGCTGCATATTTTGGTTTTTTACTTTCTCATATACGTAGTATATGAGAGAGAATGAGAAAGTATTGTAATCATTAAAAAAATTCAACTTCGAGATTTTGATGGAAATACACATTTTAGGTGTCCGTGAGTCCATAAAAGAGGTTTTTGCCATGCCGTCTGTCTGTCAGTATGTTTGCCATACTAGGGCCCAAACGGGTGCATAAAATAGAATGATATCTCGTATTTGTGCAATATATCATCTTTAGCAGACCCTTTTTTTCATAAAAATGATATTGCACAAAAATAAAGTTTATTCTTGGCAATTTTTTGAAAAGTTTGTTTTACTCAAAAATGGCCCCAGAGAATTTGATTAAAATCAATCCAATTGTAGAGCCTGATGTCACAAATAATACTGCATAAGCCATGTCTCTCTTGAAATCACTATATGGCATCCAGTGACATTACAATGTATGCTAAACTGCCTTACCTAAGCCTTATAACGTCACGCCTCCGCCGCGATCCATTCAAACTCTTACTACAGCCTTACAGTTAAATTAAGTTGAATGATATGTCATATTTATGGATAATATCATTCATAAAAGTCATTCTGATGAGATAAATGATATTGCACAACAATTAAGGATACTTTATTCTTGGATATTTTGAAACAAAATTCGATTTACTCAAAAATGGCTCTAAGGATTTTGATTAACATCCATCCAAATGTACAGCCTGATGTCACAAATAATATTAACTAAGCAATATGTCCCAAAAAAGTTACTATATATCGTCCTGTGGCATTATTTCTGTACAAGATGTTCAGCGCACGCATAAGAGGGGAGGGGGAACCCGGGGATTCTCTAGTCTAAAATTCTGTGCTTCTCTGTTAACGGCGGGGGTGCCAGTGGTGTAGTGGTTAGGACACTGGCTGCTACTTGCCTGCTGCTCAAAACCAGCCACCTGTTTATGTGGTTTGAGGAGACCCTGCAAATTCAGCATTCCATCCTTCGGAAGGGAGGTTAAGCCGTTGGCCCCCTTGGTGCTCTTCGTTAAGAGTGGGCTAATGCCATTACCGGGTTTCCCTCCTTTCTTGTGATTGTGTTCAATGTGGAAGGAGTTATGGCTATAATAATCCAAAAGGTTGATTAGCCAAAAATACACACACTGTTAACACCACGCACTTATTAGTGAGAGGTGTCAGTCACTTTGGTTCTGTTGCTACGCATTATTAGCATAATTGGCAGTGAATTGCCAAGCGCACAGAGTTAATTTCAGGGCAAAGATTGTAGTGAGACCAAACATATATACGTATGCGAGAAAGTTAGTGCAATGTATATTGCGCCATTTATTTAAAATATATCTTGGCAACGAATTGACCGATTTCGACGAAACCTTCAGTATTATCAATGTTTTGATGAGATACATTTTCGAGCCATAAATAAAAGGCATGTACAAGCTTTACTTTTTCTTAACCATAGAGTGATAATTAGAAGTTTAATCTTTTTAGTCTGTTTCGTCATTGCTGATTCATGATATCTGTCCATCAGTCTGTCCATACATATATATCAGGGAGGAATTGGCTTAACTGATTTTAACCAAATTTGGTTCATAGAATCTTCACATATATACATGACCAAAATAACATATTTGAACCGGATCAACTTAGCAGGGGTGTCACAATTACAAAAGTCAACTTTTCGGTAATTATAAATTTGGAAGGATTTTACTGAAATGATTTCAGCAAAATTTTGTATGAAGGAGGGGTGCAACATAAAATAACAAAATCAAGATGTTTAGTATAGATATAGAAAGCAGGACTGCTTAAATACGAAGAAAATTTTTTACACATTTGTGCTGAACTGTCCACGTAAATTTTATCCAAATTTAAGGTTTATTATGTACACATATATACAAAACCATAACAGCATATTTGGACTGGATCAGCCAAACAGGGGTGCCACAATTACAAATTAAACTCTTTTAGTAATTATGGATTTGGAAGGAATTGGCTTATGGATTTCAACTAAATTTTCTATATACAATTTGTACACCATACCATAACAAAATCAAGATATTTATAGCAGAGCTTAAGATCAGGGCTACCACAGTAAAAAGTAAAATATTATTTATTTTGCATGTATTTCTTGAGAACTGACCTCATAGATTTTAACCAAATATGGTATATATATAATCTTCACATAAATAAATAACCAAAATAGTATATTTCAACTAGGTTTACTATACAGGGCTACCACAATATCAAAGTTAATATATTTCTGTAACTATGATTTGGAAGGTATTGGATAAACCGATTTCAAAGAAATTTCATGTGTAGGGCGAGTATAGCAGGGCTGTTTTATCTATTAGGCACAGTGCCTAGGACCTACGAGCTTTTCAAGAGCCTACTAAACATTTGAGACCTGAAAAAAAAACTTGACTGACTCGAAAATAGGAAAAGGAAACTGCAAAATCAAAATTAGTAACTTTTTAATTAAATGTCTTTACAAAACTTTTCATGTGTCAACTCTTAATAAACTTCTAAATCAAAAATAATAACGCTTTAGTGAAATGTTTATATTATACTAAACAAAATTAACCAATTTTAGCAAAACTCAAATTGTGTCAATTTTGCAACTCTTTTTGTTAGCAAAATCACATATAATGTCTTTAAATGTCACTTACCGCATTATATAACTTTCAATTGAAAGTAGTGCAAGGAAAGACAGTCGTTTCTCAAGACTCATATTTTCTATTTTATTCGTCAGACATTTTTTCAGCTAAAGATAAAAGATATCTGCAAATTAAATTGAATTTAGAATAAATAAATCAAACAATGTCAAGTTATTGACGTTATACTTTATGTCGACATCAGTAAATTTAAGAATCAGTTTTTGTTAAGAGATATTTATGTATGTTATGTTCGGTTATAAATATCGTTAATATATAGATAGGCCAGATTAAATAAATGAAAAATAAAGTTTGTTTAAAATACAAAAAAATGATGTAAACAATATTAAAATGGAACTCTAAGTTTATATGACTTTTGTGCATAGGTCAGTTATGTATGAATAATCGCATTATACTTTAGTTACAATTTAACAATATCTACTCACTTAATGAAATCAGCGGTTAACATAACACTTGTAGTTGTATAAATTTGCGCTGTATTTTGTATTATCAATAACTTGAGTAATTGATGGAATAAAGCAATCTAAAGATCCTATGCAGGCAGACATAAGCTGTAATGTTGGGAATAATTTTGAAACGAGAAAAAAGTCTGCTATGACCGGGAATCGAACCCGGGTCTTCCACTTGCCGGGCGGATATTCTATCACTGGAATATCGTAGCAGACCAATTTTCTCATTTCTTAACGCGGATGTTTTCTTGGTTGAGACGGAACTAGCCAAGCTAGTATCAAAATGCCCCAACGGATGTCCTCAAGGAGATACACCGAAGAAAACCCCTCCCTCTCAAATAGTGAGATTTCCAAGCAAGAAATTGATGGAATAAAGCGATCTAAAGATCCTATGCAGGCAGGCATAAGCTGTAATGTTGGGAATAATTTTGAAACGAGAAATGAAAACGATCTTGGTATTATCATACCTGCCTCCAACCTTAATTGCATCCAGCATCTGGTACCTCCTTCTTCCTCTTCCTCTCTTTCCATTTACCATTCCTTCAATTGCAGTCTTCAGCAGGCATTCTCTTCTCATACAGTGTCCGAGCCAATTCATCTTTCTTTTCCTAATTTTTTCTAACATCTGTCTTTCTTCACCAATTCTTCTCAACACTTTCTCGTTCCTGACTCTATCCTCCCAGTTTACTCCTTCCATTCTTCTCCAAATCCACATTTCTAGCGCTTCTAACTTTTTCCATCTTCTTTCCTGAGTGTCCACGTCTCTGCACCATACATTACTACACTCCAGACATAACACTTCGCCAATCTCTTCCTTAATTCTTTATTTAGTGGCCCACACAATAATTTCCTTTTCCTATTAAATCCTTTCTTCGCCATGACTATTCTCGATCTTATTTCCTTGGAGCAAAGCATGTCTTCAGAGATAATGCTCCTTAGATCCATCCTACCTGTTCAATCTCTTCACCATCCAATGTGATGTTAATTCTTTCCCCTTTCCCTCCTAGTATCATACTCTTTGTCTTTCTCTTATTCATTCTCATTCCATATTCCTCGCATTTTCTATTAAGATCCTCTAACATCTCAATTATTTTTTCCTTATTATCAGCCAGCACAGCCATATCATCTGCAAACCTAATGCACTCTACAGTTTTTCCACCCATACTCACTCCTCTCCTTCCATCAAAACATTCTTTGATTATTTCTTCCAAATAGATGTTAAATAGAGTGGGTGACAGGCAGTATCCCTGCCTAATCCCTCTTTCTAATCCAATCTCCTCAGTCCCCTCTCCTCCTATTCTTACCCTTGCTCTCTGGTTCAGGTATAGGTCTTTTATCAGTTTCCTCTCTCTCCAGTCAATTCCATATTTTTTCAATATCAGCATGAGTTTGTCCCATCTCACTCGGTCAAATGCCTTCTCTAAGCCGATGAATACAGCATACACTTTCCTATTCTTCTCTATATATCTCTCTCCGATCACCCTCAGTAGACCTATCGCATCTCTCGCCCCCACTCCTCATCTGAATCCATATTGTTCCTCTCCAATTATATTGTTAAGCTTTCTCTTTTTTCCAGTTGGTATCATTATTATTTCTTTAAAGTCTTTAGGCCATTTCCCCTTTCTATATATTTCATTACACATATCAATTATCTCCTTCTTCCCTTCTCCATCCTATGCCTTCAACATCTCAATTGGTATCTCATCAATTCCTGTCGCTTTTCCATTTTACATTTCCTTTATAGCTTTTTCTATTTCACTTTCTAGTATACCATATTGGTCGGCCAACGGATAGTAGGGTCGTGGGTTCGAATCCCGCCTCGGACATGGATGTTTGTGTTCGTCAGGGTTATATGTAAGAATGGACATGATTGTCCAAATAATGCCCTCAATAAAGACGATTATTATTATTATCCTTTCTCGTCATCTGGCACACTACTCTCCTCTTCCAGCTCCAGTTCTTCCTCCCTCGGTCTTTTTTCCCATTCATATAACCACTCCTTCCATCTCTTCATTACCTCCTGTGGCTTGCTTACCGTTCTTCCATCTTCAGTTTTTATCTCAAGACTGCTTATGCCTCCTTGTTCTTTAAATAACAGCTCCATAGCCTCTTTATACAGCATATCATATCTACCTTCGTTTTCTAACTTTTCTATTTCATTGCACTTTTCCCTCATCCACTTTTCTTTTGCTTTATCAGTCTCTCTTCTTAGCTCATTATATAGTCTTCTATATTTTCTCCTACCTTCCGCTGTACCGACATTTTTCCGTCTTCTTCTTTCCTCCATTTTATCTAACATTTTGTTTGTAACCCACTCTTTTCTTATTTTGTTTCTTTCCTTAATTCCTATAGTCTCCCATGCTGCTTCTTTCAGACAATTTCTGATGTTTTCCCATCTTTCATTAATACAATCCGTCTTTCCTTTTGTCTTTATCTTATCAATAAACTGTTTTTCCATTTCTTCAGATTTTTCTACTTCTTTTAGCTTTCCAATATCCATTTCTTTCCTCGTCCTCCCTTTCCATGTCCTTTTTAACTTTATACACAGCTCTGATATGACTAGATTGTGATCTGAGCAGATATCTGCTCCGGGATAACTTCGCATTTTTCATGCTATTTCTATATCTCTGTTGTATTATAATATAATCTATTTTATATCTTTCCCTATTTATTCGGGATGTCCAAGTGTACCTTCTCCTTTTATGGTTTTCAAACAAGGTGTTACCAATTACCATACAATTCTCTTTACAAAAGTCCACCAATCTTTGTCCTCTTTCATTTCTATTTCCTAAACCAAATTTTCCTACTGTTTTGCCATCACTACCTTCACCTACGACTGCATTGCAGTCTTCCATTACTATTATACAGGCATTTCTTCTTTCCTTTTCAGTGATTTGCTCTATCCTCATAACATTCCTCCACAGTCATCATAATGAACAAATATCGTCAATATTAAAAGTTGTCTTATAGAAGAGGCTGAAAACTCTACTAGGTGTAATTAGTTCATTCAATGAATGATGGTCCTGTCTGATTGCATTATTATGTATTTACATCTCTCTGTTTACTCTTTGCAGTTATTTACTCTGCATAATATTTTGCATTAATATTTAATCCTTATGTCATTTTTGAAATATCCATCCGCTACTATCTCCTTTCCTCATTACAGCTATTTTTTATTTTGTTTGTATTGGTAATAGATTGTCTTTCTCAATTTTGTATTTTGGAAAAAATTCTGGTAATGGCTCCCGATCACCACGGCTTTTATAACATTATTATGTGTTCTTTGTACGAAGTGAACACATATAGGGGAGGTTGATTCCGTCCGTCTGTCTGCATGTTAAAACTCTGAAACCGCTGGACGTATTATGATGAAATTTGGTATTGGGGAGTTTCGCTAAATTGTATCTACTGATTTCAATTTTGGTCAAAATCGGACAACAATGATGACCACTTGACATGTTTCAACTAGGGAATCGCTGGACATATTGTGATGAAATTTGGTATTGGGTAGTTTTGTTAAAATTAATTGACTGATTTCAATTTTGGTTAAAATCGGACAATAATTACGATTACTTCACATAAAGATCTACATGTATTTTACAACGTACCTCGCTTACTTCTCATTAAATTCTCATCTGAGTGAAAAATATTGAGAACATTGTGAAATCTCAAAGAACGCATTTGGAAACTCTGTGTACTCCGACATGGAGTACACTTTTCCATTCTTGTTTGTTGTGTATTCATTATCTGTACTGCTTAACTGGCTATAAATTAGTTTTATTTTACAGATTTCTCATATAAGTTTTATTCAATCGTTTGCCAAAACACTATCTTCACCGAAGTGGAGGAAAAACAAGAGAAAGTATATAACTGAATTTTCCTAACAATATTTTTATATAATTGTTACCTTTATAGGTATTTTTTAGTTGAAGCCGAGTGCATATGTTAATCATACATTTCTGTCCCGAAAAGACTCAAATATATTTCATTAAAATTATTATTTTGAACCTTATAGATGTGTTAAAATATCAAACACAGAAAGCATAGAAGGCATTAATAAGGTAAAATTTCTTTAATCCATAAACAAATATAAGAAATGTATCAATTATTTTAAATTTCCAGTCGACACTTAAAAATGCTGATCTGCGAGAAACTTCTTTCTTATTTAATGAAGAAGGTCTCTTCAGTTATTAAAATAATTATTAAGGTTGTGATATTTTTAAAAATACTGCATACCATTATCATAAATATTTTCCACGATTTTGATGAATGTATGCAATATTGGGAGCGTGCTGGTTGGCACGTCAGTATTGAGGGCATAGCTGCTGGAACAGAACCCAGCTATGTATGGGTGGAGGAGGACTATAATCTGTGGACCTCCTTGAAAAAGGAGGAAGGGAGGAGGACCTCCTGCGAAGAATTTTATTATGTATTAGAATTATGATGGTAAAAAATATGATAAATAGAATTTTTAAGCATTTTTTGTATGCATTATAAGATTTAAGGTATCTCTCAAGGATCACTCCCCCTAACCCCCTATTGTCCATAAGCCTTGGCACTTTCCAACCATGGGTTTCTCCAACCGTGGTCAAGCCAGGAACATATCCACCATGGTTGGAGAGGGACTACTGTACATTAGTATGCAATTATACAACGGCGAATTTGATGAAAAGCACTTATGTACCACAGGAAACCAGTGTATATCCCTATTTTTGTCATAATTTTATTTACAAGTTCCTAACATTCTGAACAGATCTTCTAGATTATCTTCAGAACTATTATGCAGCTTCAGGTTGATTATGAGAGTTAAAGTGCGAAATATAATTGACCCATGGACATGGAACGGTCGGTCCAAATTTTGGTTTTTTAAGATATCTCAGCAACCAATTGACTGATTTTGATGAATCCTCCACCAATATCAATGTGGAACCAAGAAACGCAGAGACTTAAAACTTGGTGCACATACTAAAGAGATGTGGAGGATATGCACCTCGGTGCTGGAACTTTGATTTTTTGGTGGGGAGGGAGGGGTCAAACTTGAATCTGTATTTAATTTCATTATACCAATTAAGGGGGAATATTGGTCACATATCTAGAGAATATATTGAGTTTGGATGAAAATATTAGCAAGTGATATATGCATGAAAAATTCGAAACTGTAACCCGGGGCAATGCCCAGATAATTATCCAGTACATACATAATTTTAAACTTTAATCAATTTGTCAGCTGATTGCTTTGGATATTTTTTGTAGCACATATATCAACAAAAATTATTTATTCTTCTCTTTTTCTAATTGTAAATTTTTTGAATTACAAAGTAAATTTAATGCTTTATAGAAAGGATTTCAACATTCTGCAAAAAAGTAAACTTTGTTATTCCTGTCTGACAATCATTCAATCGCTTAGTTTTGCCAATGAATTATATTGATGATTTGGAGGTTAGTACAATAATCGATTTTAGAAGGATTTTATAGCTAAGCACTGTACATTCTAATTTTTATTATTTTCTCTTTCACCCTTTTAGTAACCTAAGCATCAACTTGCTTCCCTTGTTTTACTCTCTACTGCTGACCTTATTCATGGGTTTTTGAAGTGTTTTGAGATGAAATGTAATCCTTAAAAACTATTTTTAACAACAGAGGCACAAATGTTACTTTATTGCAATGTCTGTCATGACTAAGTCAACATCTATTTGATAGATTAGGGAACACCAGGGAAAGACAGGTGCCAGTCATGGGAGTTTGCCATTGAAAAGGGTGCAATTCAAAAAGGCATTTATCTTATATAGATTTTATATTGTTTGTACTTGTTTACACAGGCTTAAACTTTTCACTATGTTACACAAACAGTATTTTATGTTTTTAAGTTTTTCCTGCAGTGACAAGTCTTATTTTTAAACCCTTCCCTGATGTTTTCTTTGCAATATTTTACTAAAAGCATTTCATTTTATTTTGCTTTTTAAAATGAGATAATGGGAATTATTCATTTTAGGGTATGCAGCAAAATAGCAAATAACAAAACTAAATAAAATATAATTAAGCAGCATCAATATATAACAGAAAAGCTGTAAGTGAAGTCACTATGTGTGTTCACTCTATATAGAGCAGTGGTTCTCACTTTATACATCTGCGGCCCTCTATTATGGCATTTGACAATGCTGCAGCCCCTTAACTCTATACTTTTTTAAAATCAGTTACCATATTTACCCAAATTCAAGACAAGGTTTTTTTGCTTCCAAATTCCAGCTTGCAAAAATTGAGGGTCATCTTAAAGTCGAGTACAAAGGAAGGTTATGCATTTAGTCGATGTTTTTACAACAAATGAAACCTAAGATAAAATGTTGTATCTATTGAAAATTTTCATTGCAAACTTACGATCCTGATTTCAATTAATACAGTATAATTTTTAAAATTTTGTTTCTTTTCTCAGAAAAAAATTAGTAACAAACCACTTCAATGAATTAATGCATTGTACCTGTATTGAATATGTGTGTGAGAAATACACACTGAATATGCCCATACAAATGACGTGTTCTTTTACAAACTAAATAACTACCAAATTTTATTTTAGAATGATGACATTCAATGAACAATTAGTTTACAAACAATTCCCAAATGTGAACTAAACTTTCCTTTTCTTTTGGGTAAAAGCATTTTGCAAATGATGGCATAATGTATTGGGATTCCCACAATCAACAGTTTTAAACCATAAATTCTTTCTAATTGTGATTTTGTCTTATATTCATTTGAAATACATCACCCTCTGCTTTAAAATGGCTGATCATAGAGAGATAAGAAACACAAAGCAAAGGAAAATATATCAAAAGGAATTACACGTAGTTATGATGCCATTTTTTAAAACTGATAGTAATAAAGTAAGCAGAAAGAACTGATAACTGTGAAGTTAATCAAAAATTCAATGTCACTGAAGCAAATATACATAGATGGAAACTCTTAAAACAGGTAAGTGCTAAATCTAGTTGAGAATCATTCAGTGGTCCAAAATGTAGTCGCTTTCATGATGCAGAAAAACAAGTAATTGAGTTTGTGCATCCTCAGAGACAGTGCGGAGTACCAGTTTTGCATGAAACAATTAAAGTCAAAGCACAAGAAATTGGATGTGGACTAAAAATTCCGACCAAAATTCCAGTTTTCTTCAACATGCCATTTAATTACACAGCCAATGAAATAGGTGCAAAATCTGTGATAATAACAACAACTGGTAATGAAAAAATACGAATGTTGGCTGTTTTAACAGATGGAACAAAATTACCACCACATTTTATCCTCAAATGAAAAACAATTCCCAAAGAAAAATGCCTACTGGAATTATAGTTAGATGTCGGATGTCGTGTAAATAGATGGATGACAAAAGAACTTAGGAGAGATTGGTTACACATCAACTGGAGTGGAAGACCAAGAAGAAAGAGAGAGAGATGCTTGTACTAGATGCATTCAAAGGAGACATAACGTAATGATACCTGGAGGAATGATATGACAGCTTCATGTTCTCGATGTTACTGTCAACAAGACTTTAAAAAACAATTTATGAGGTTTATATTCTGAGCAGTTATGGTGTGGAGACCACCCTCGAACACCAAAAGGAAACCCAAAGAAACCTACTATTTCAATGTTCTGCCAATGGATCAAGGCACTGTGGCAACAGATAAATACAGAAGTAATAGTGAATGCATTTAAAAAGTGCTGCTTATCCAATGCCATGGATGGAAGTGAAGATAATGTTTTTTGGGAGTCTATGGACAAAGATCAGAGTGATATAGGTAGTGAGAGTGAGGACAATGATGAAAAGAGCATAGAGGGTGATGTTAACTGATATACAGTAAAATGTCGGTGTAACGAATGCCAGAGTAACGAAATATTCAGTAAAACGAAATTATTTTCCATCCCCTGACAATATACTATGTAACATTATGTAAAAATGTTTCATTTTAATGAATATCATTGTAATGAAAATATCAGTTTAGCACAATAAAAATTCATCCCAGTACAAAAAATACGATCATTATAACGAATTTTCATTATGAGTAAATTCCAGAGTGTTGAGCCTGACCTCATTAATTACATTATAACGAAGTTTGTAAAAAGAAATTCTTTAAACAATACTATGTACACTTTTTGATCTTTACTGGGTTTGGTTTTTAGTATCTGTCAATGCTGCAATGATTTAAACTTGGTGAAATCTCAGTCCAGGCAAGTGCATTGGACGATTACCCGACTAGCAGCCAATAGGCAGGTTCTTCACAGCTCTTTCGGACCATTCAGAAAAAAATTACGGACTTTTTCAATAAGTAAACACTATTTCATGGTTTCTATCTTTATAATTATTTTGTTATACATATGTAACCATCATTCTCACATTTTAGCTAAAGTGACTCTGACACCACAAATGACTATGGCCAAATACGTCCTACAGTAATATGTTCTCGTATGAATAAACACTGTTTGTACATTGAAAAACTTTTCCTTTTTATTCCAATAAAACCTTCTGTTAAGATGGATTTGGGTTGGGTTGGTGTAGTTGCATCTTCACTTTATATCAATATATTACTTGTACTATTTCTAAATTTTTACAAGTTTCTTTTCCTGCTAAGATTACAATGACAACTTAAGCACTACGCAGTTCTCTGAGTTACCGTTTTTAGTGCTAGTGTCAGGGGGAGGCTATATTGCACTTCCTCTGAATTTTAAAAATTGCATTTCATTGTTACAAAATGTCATTTTAATGAATATATTTTGGTTGTCCGCGCGACATAGTTATACTAACATTTCACTGCAACAGAATGACCTATGATATTTGAGAAAATTTTAGGATCCAATAAAATTTCTGCTCGGTAGTTGAAATTACGTGCTTACAAAAATTCATTTTATTAAAGTTGTAGTCTATTGATCGTCGAAATTACAAATACAAAGCGTATTCTTCTACATAAATAATATGCGTGTGTAAAAATTCTGTTGGATGTCAAAATTACAATTACAAAGCTTATTCTTTTCCAAAAAACAATAGTCGTGAGTGTAAGTACCATTAAAACATTAAAAATATTACGTTGAATTCTCAGGTGAAATAATTTAGACTACTTTCTTTATCAGATAGCGATATTTAAACTATTGTTAAGTTAATAAAATAAATAATGACTTTCCACTGAGTAAATGTTCGTTTTCCAGAGTATGTATAGATGCTCGCATGCAAAGTATAAGTCCCCAAACAGAAGATGTGAAAAGAATAATTTAAGTGTCTCTTTGGCCTAAGTTTCATGGCACGCAAAAAAGTTTCGACGAGGTGGCAGAAGTTTCTCACGCTCAAATGTAAAAATCCCATATCTTGAAAACAAATGAATATATTGAGTTCATTCCACTTTCAAAAATAACTTGAATCTTTTATCACCATTTCATTACCAAGCTATTCCTAATAGTACATATTTAGCAAGAGAGTGAAAATTTCATGCACTTACAATAATAAGTATAGAATGTAAATAGCGTTTTTAACATAACATCATCCTTTTATCTTTAATATGATATTCTTTATTTGTTTAATAAAGTGAAGTACATTATAGAAACTTATTTTTAGATGAATGAACTTTCTGTATCATATCACGGAATGAAATAATTAATTAAAAATACATTTAACATAGTGTTTCACAAGCACAAACATTCACCCATGTCACTTTGTCCATTCTCTCCTTATATAGCTATGCCCTTATGGGATGAAATTAGAAATGAAAGAAAACCAATTGTTGTTGTTTTATTTAATGGTTATAGGACATGACATTTCAAATAAAATAATAAAATAGGCATTTACAAAGTAAAATTATGACCACAAATAAAAAAGTTTTCTGTTATGCAATTACTTCGTTTATATTCTTCGTACTCTAACGTAATTAACTGTAATTTCTCAGTTACTTTTTTATACTTCATTCTACACGGTTCCCTAACAAGCCTTCCCGAATCTAATTCTAACATCATTTTTTCATTGTCAATTTGCTCTTTCATTATCTCGCTCAACAAATGGAAAAAGGACGGATGGCACTTGCAGATGAAACATTGAAATCTGTTATGCCATCCTTCAGTCAAGTTGTTTGTTCTTGGCTCCCCTTTGCTGCATGGAATTGATTCCAAAGTTCGGGAGGATATCTAGGAGGAACAGCCAGACTTCTTCCTCTTGCTGTCCTTCCTTCGACAAAGAAGTCTGCTAAATGAAGTAATTCTTCCGGTAGTTCATCCAATAGTATTTCAAAGCACTGAGTTACATTACTTGGTGGAACAAATGCTAAACTTATTAACTGGTGCACAGTTAATTTCAAATCCCTAATTTCTTTATTACAATAACATGCTTGTAAGCCCCTTTCCTGCAGAGCTCTGTACACATTCTGCCCAAAATGGAAAAAGCACAACTGAGTTTTGGACGTGCCCAAAATGGAAAAAGCACAACTGAGTTTTGGACGATGGTAATAACCTGCAATAGGAATTTATTATTCCCAGTTCAAAGTCACTGACAATTGTCTCCAGCTCCACTAAATTCACATGTAGTTCTTGGCTCTTTCGCTTTACCGTGTTTATCATGGCACTATACGAGGCCTCAGTTTTGTCACTATGTAATGCATATACTAATGGAAAAGCAGAGCCTCGGTAAAGGCCATGTATAGTAAAAACCTGAGAGAAAATTTTTGGAGCTATCTTAAATGTTCCATCCATAAATCAAGTCTTTGATTGCCCTAGTTTTGTCAAATTAGTTTTAGTTGCAAATACCAAAAGTCTACCCTCACCTTCACTTGCATTATAGTTATCAAATAACAAGAACTGCTTGCCAGATGGAAGAATTTGCAGATCTTGGGGAATTTCTTTAAGTTCCGCAATACTTTTAGGGTTTACTGGAAGTAGTGCCTGCCTCCTCCTATTCAGGCTGTGCTTGATAGTTGCTCTTTCTGGATGAGGCAACACTCCACTAGGAACAGAATGGAGTGCATTCCATATAATTAAGGCCGGCAACATTTCAGGGCGATCCTCTGCTCCTATCTGTAGATGAACTCGGGGATTTATTGCCGACTCTTTTCTTAATTCCATTTTTACGTTTGAAATCAACATTTTTTTAAATGTCACGGTGAAAATTCGATTTTTACACGTTAATTCATGAAGCATTACATTAGAAAGTGGTGCAGAAAGAGCGCCGAAACTATATGATAATTATCGTCTGCCTTATGTCAAAAATATTTCTATGAAATAGAGAAGAAGTAAAGTCCTCATTACATATCAGGAAATCTCTACATGGTTAAGGAATTTTGCATTTATATAAACAACTCTTGGTTAGGTAGTATTGTAAATTGTGAAAATTAAAATTTAATCACAATAAAAAAATTGATTTACTACTTTTGGAATTACATACCACATCTGTAAAATGAATAGAGTAGTAAAAATATTTTTTGGTTAATTATAGCAACAATATTTGAAATCATTAACCTTACATAAGAATGGATACACGTTTGTCAGATGCTCCTAGATTTTGCACCAGTGATATTTAAGGTTCGGGTTACCAATTCGTTAGGCCCCGGAGGGAAAATAAGTACATTAAGAGGTAAGTGGAGAAAATTCTCCTATTAACTTCATAGGAGTCAGGAACACTAACCTCCGGTCTACCTGGGTCTACTGCCATTAAGAGATAAGCAGGTCAATGGGTGAGGTGTACAAATACTGTCCTAATGGTAAGCACATGAGAAAAGTATGGGACATAAAAATTAGTTGAGATATTACAATCGGTTAAAAGATGGAGCAGAGAAAATTGTTTGTGTGTATTTCTGGCTAATCAACCTCTTGGATTATTATAGCCATAATTCCTTCTACACTGAACGCATACATAAGGGAGGAGGGAAACATGGTGCCGGCATTAGCCTACTCTTTGCGAAGAGCACCAAGGGGACCAACTGTTTAACGTCCCTTCCAACAGATGGAGTGCTGACTTGAGAGGTCTCCTCAAATCACACAAGTAGGGGACGGGACGATCTCAGGTTGAAAACTCCGCTGGATTTGAACCTGGAACCGCTGCATGCCAACGCTCTAACCACTCCACCACCGTCACCCCGAGCAGAGAAAATTAAGCTGTTAAAATCGTAAAAGGATATTACATCATATTTAAGATTGTGCTATTTAGTTGAATGATATATTTGTGACGATAACAGTATCAATGTATCTCTTTATTTTATGAATTGAATTTGTTTTAACGGCATTAGTAAGAATATTGATAGAGTAAACAAGTAGGGGTATACATGGATTTCCCGTGGCACATAAGTGCTTTTCGTCAAATTTGCCATAGTTAAATCGTATACTAATGTATTTGCTTTGAAATCAGAAAATTATTTTTTCTTATATGGCAGTAGCCCTGCTTTTTAGATCCGCTCTAAACATGTCCATTTCATTTTGCCATTCTTTACTCGTCTTAAAAAAGAAATTTTTTAAAATCAGTTCAGCCAATACCTTAGAAATTCATAGTTACAGAAAAATTCTAAAATTGATATTGTGGTAGCTCTGTTTAGTCGACTCGGATGAAATGTGCTATTATGGTTATTTATTTATATGAAGATTATTTATACCATATTGGGTTAAAATCCATGCGGTCAATTCTCTAGAAATATGTGTAAAATAAATATTATTTTATTTTTTACTATGGTAGCCCTGCTCTTTAGCTCTGCGTTAAACATCTTGATTTCATTACGATATGTTGTACAAAATTTAATTGAAATCCGTTGAGCCAATTCCTTCCAAATGCTTAAATACAGAAAGAGTATAATTTGTAATTCTGACACCCCTATTCAGCTGATTCAGTTTAAATATGCTAATATGGTTTTGTATATATGTGTCCATTATAAGTATTATATTTGGTTAAAATTGATGCTGACAGTTGAACGCAAATATGTGGAAAAATAATTTTTTTATTGCTTGTGTTGTCGCAGCCCTGCTTCCTATATCTATACAAAAAATCTTGATTTTGTTTTTGCATGTTATATGCCTCCTTCATGCTAAATTTCGTTGAAATTGGTTCAACCAATTCCTTCCAAATTCATAATTACCGAATAGTTTAACTTTACAATTGTGGCACCTCTGCTGAGTCAATCCGGTCGAAATGTCATTTTGGTCATTAATTTATGTGAATATTCTGTTCCAAATTTGAAAAGTAAAAAGCACATGTACATTAGTTACGTTCATAAGTCTTGAGGTGAACTGAATCATTGGTGAAACAATTATGGGTGAAAGATCTTTGGGTGAAATGTTACTTGGGTGAACAGGATTGTGGGCGAAAAACCTATGGGTGAAAGGTCTTTGGATGAAACTTCTCTTTGGTGAAGTGTCTGCGGGTGAAACATCTTATGGGTGAAGAGTGTATCGGTGAATTGGCCCATGGGAGAAGTATCTATTGGTTAAACATCCCGTGGGTGAAGAGTGTATGGGTGAAATGGCCCATGGGAGAAGTGTCTATTGGTGAAACGTCCTGTGGGTGAAGTGCTTTGGGTGAAACATCCGGATACCCTATAATCCCTTATTAGAGAAAATGTTATCTAAATACTTAACCAGCGTTAAAACTTTATCAGAAAAGGCTTTGAGATCATAATTTTACTTGAAAAATATGGAATTGTCTGATATATTTTAACAACCATTTTTAGCATACTTTCAAGAATGGAAATAGGCTTATAGTTTTGTCATTGTGTCTGTCTGTCCATCTCCCCCTATTAACTTTTGTACCAATAGACCGATTTTCATGACACTTGGTGGAAATCTCCTACTATAGGAGCTGAGCTCCTGAGGATAGTTTTTGTTGCGAAGATTGCAAGTCCTGGGTTCGATTCCAGGAACTATCCTTCCCATTTGATTTACATGGAAAATCTGAAAACCATCGTTTAAGGTTAATTTTCTCTCTCACATTAAAATGTCTTAGAATTGTAATATCAGTGCAGGATTTTTACTTTTCTCTGAGGAAAAAAATGGAGATTCTAATTTCTATCATAGAATTTTGCGTATTGATCGTATTTCTTCGAATTTTGCTGAAATACTGGTGTTATTGCAGTTTTTATTACTCATCACAAGAGTGTTGCTATAGCAACGACTATTGTTGGGCTTGGATTCGGTATATTCTAATACATGCACGCGTTATTTTTGCCACACAAATACGCGTGATTAATTTAGTATTCCATTCGAATGTTTTTGTAATATTTTATAACAATAAATTATGAAATTTTGGAACACAAAGAGCAACATATCTGCAGTGACTTTAAAGCTATTAAAGCCAATATATGTAAGTATTAAATAAATGATTAAATGGAAAGTAGGCATCATAAGTTCTGTTTAGTTCATCTTGTTTCACCATAGCTTTATAATGTTCACGTAAAATTTCAGAACATTTAACATTTATGCATGTTTCAACAAACTTCAGGTTTAGCAATAAAACTGCATTGTTATAATGTAACGTTGTATTTTAATTAAAAATTTACCATTGAAAACAAACCGTAAAATCCAAAATCAATCTAAAGTACCGTATTTACACAAATCCAAGACAACCACAAATCTAAGATGGTCCCCCTTTCAGCAGACTGTCAAAACATAAAAAAGATTTTGTGACCTAATTTCTCAATGAATGTATTTGTTCCGATCGCTCAATTAATAGACTAGTGGACTGTATAAATCATTTTATTTTATCGAGGGTAGTACAATCACCGAATCCGTGTTCTAATTACAAACACCTGAGCCGAGCAGGCACGTCCCAGCGCCACTGTTTTAATGTCTCTACTTCCGAGTGGGCAGACGCGTCCTCTCCTCACCGTGTTCACGTCTCCACTGGTACACTGTCCAAAGGCAATGTTGCCACACTTCACCGTTCAACCACACGGCGCCCGCCAGGACGCCGCCACCCGTCAACAAAACAAACAAAACCAAAACATACAATCTCCTTTTCTTACATAACAATTTAAATGTCAACAAATTATAATTCAGGTGCAGTTGGGAAAGGGCAAAGCCTTGTAATGGGTCGCTTAAAGGTTCCAGAGGGGGTACGGATAGTTGCTACTCGCACTAATCCGTCGGCGCCTGGATGAATTTCTTGAATCACTGCCAGCTTCCAACAGAGTGGAGGTAAGTTGTCTTCCTTCAGGATGCAAAGGGTTCCAGGTTGCACATTTGCACAGGTTGATGTCCACTTGGCCCTCTGCTGTAAGTGACTGAGATAGTCAGTTGACCATTTGCACCAAAATTGCTGGAGCTGCCGCTGTAGGAACTGCCATCTGGAAAGTAAGCTAAGCTTGGCATCGATTAAGTCTGGTTCAGGAAAACTAGTGATAGCCGAGCCAATCAGAAAATGACCCGGAGTAAGAACAGCAGGGTCATTGGGATCATTTGAGAGAAGAATCAAGGGCCTTGAATTGAGACAAGCTTCAATCTGAGTTGTTAACGTGGTCAACTCCTCGAAGGTTAAACATGCATTTCCCATGACTCGCCGTAGATGGTATTTAAAGGATTTCACTCCAGCTTCCCATATGCCACCGAAATGTGGTGCTATATGTGTTCACCCTTAATTGGTGGTCTTCTGCTTGGAAAAGCGCTTTTAATTCTCGAAGTTCTCTTTCGGCTCCAACAAAATTCGTTCCATTGTCGCTGTAAACATTATTGCATCGACCTCGACGTGACACAAACCTTTTCAAGGCTGCCAAAAATGCTTGTGTGGACATGTCACTGACGACTTCGAGATGAATGGCTCTAGTGGACAAACACAAATATGGCGATATAGCATTTACTCTTCACTTTACTTCTGCGAGTTCCAAATTTCACATACAAGGGTCCAGCGTAGTCAATTCCACAATTAAGAAATGGTCTAGCGGGTTTCACCCTTGGGCTGGGCAATTGACCTATGAGTTGACGAGTTGATTCATCAGGATAAATTGTCGTGGCCAAGCTGGTCATATTCTTACGTTGTTCTGGCATGTCGTGTGATGCCGGAAGAATGCATGCGGTAGGCAATGAAATTGATGGTTCCGGGAGCCATGCTGGTCCGTTCCACCATAATGAGTTGTGAATTAAATCATTTGGATTGATTCCTCTTGATATTAGGTCAGCTGGGTTGTCCTGAGATGCAACGTTTTTCCACTCAGCTGTTGAAGTGATATCTTGAATTTCTGAGATTCTGTTCACTATGAACGTCTTCCATCTTGTTGGTGCTGCGGAAAGCCATGCCAAAACTATTGTCGAGTCCGTCCACAGTGCACTGTGACTGATCTTCATGGGGAAACCCTTAATAATCTCACTAAACAATCGTGCAAGTAAAAGTGCGCCGCATAATTCTAGGCAAGGAAGAGAAATCTTTTTTAATGAGGCAACTCTTGATTTTGAGCATAAGAGCTTGACAATGGTCTCTCCATTCTGATTGGTTGATCGTACGTAAATGCAAGCTCCATACGCACGTTCAGATGCATCCGAAAACCCGTGGATTTGGATGTCAACTGGTGTGCCTTTCACCAGAACTAACCTGTCAATCCGAATGTTGTCTACTACTGGAATCTGGTCATACAAAGGTTGCCAGCACTCCAGTAATTCTGGTGTTAAATCATCGTCTTAGTTGAAGTTTTCTTGCCATAACTGCTTGAGAAACATTTTACATCGAATGACAATAGGGCTGATTAACCCTAAAGGGTCAAAAATAGATGCTATGGTGGAGAGAACCCTTCTCTTGGTGAAGGTGTTCTTCCTCGAGTTCTACAATGTAGTCTCGAGTCCATTTGCAATCTGAAATTGGTCTGCAGCAGGGTGCCACAACAGACCCAGTGTTTTAATATGATCATGGTCCAGTTGCAATGGATGTTGCGTTTCTCTGAGCTTCTCAGGGATACATTCAAGTAGGGCTGGGTGGTTGGAACACCACTTGCGTAATGGAAATCCGCCCTCTTGCAAAAGTTGCATAAGCTCTTTCTGCACAAGTAGAGCTTTCTCAATGGTTTGTGTGCCAGACATACAGTCATCCACGTAAAAGTCACGTAATAAGACTTCTGCAGCCTTGGGGAAAGACTTGGCTTCTTCAACAGCGAGTTGTTGAAGGCATCTGGTTGCCAGAACGGGTGCGCTGGCGGTTCCGTAAGTTACGGTATTCAGCTGGTACACTCTAATGGGAGTGGTAGGCTCCTTTCTCCACAAAATTCTCTGAAGATTGCAGTCCTGAAGATGTACCTTAATTTGCCAATACATTTTTGCAATGTCGGCTGTAAAGCACACCTGGTGTGTGTGAAAGCGTAAGATGATTGAACACAAATCTGGTTGGATTGTTGGTCCAACCATCAGCAAATCATTTAAAGATGTTCCATTAATTGACCCTGCTGAGGCGTCAAAAACCACTCTAATCTTTGTCGTGCTGCTAGACTCTTTAAAGATCAGATGATGCGGTATATGATAACTGACTGTAGCAGGGTTGGTTGAGGCATCAATCGGCTGCATATGGCCCAGAGCTTCATACTCGTCTATAAAATTTGTGTACTCTTTTCGCAATTGGGGCTGCCTCTCAAATCTTCTCTCCAGTTGATGAAATCTTGTTGTTGCCATGTGGTAGGAATCGCCAAGCTGTGTGGGATCCTGATGCAAAGTAAGACGTACTACAAATCGTCCTGAAGAGTCTCTTGTGGTGAATCGTTTGAAATGCTCTTCACATTCCTTCTCTTCTTGGGTCCGAGGTGTTTGGTTGATTTCTTCAACTTCCCAGAACCTTTGAAGTAGTTATTGTAAACTGTCATCACTTCTGAGAAGAAACGACCTGGTTAGCTCTGGCTGGGATGATCTTGTAGGAGTTCCTAAAACTTGGTACCGTCCTGATACTATCCACCCTAGATCAGTGTCCTGAAAGACTGGATGATCGTTGCTTCTAACCCGTTTTCCTGGTCGAAGAATATGAAAAAATATCTCGGATCCAAGCAACAAGTCAATTTTCCCAGGTTTGTTGAATGTCGGATCTGCGAGCTGGATATCCTGTGAAATGCTCCAATCTTGATAGTTGACATGTGTTGCAGGTAGATCTCCAGATATCCTTGGTAGGACAGAGCAATTAACATGACACTTGTAATCATGAATATTGGAATGTACCTCTGCGAAGACGCTGTGTTTGGTTTCGGAGGTGACTTCACCAATACCTTGGATTGATGTTCTATTGCATTCCCTTTTCAATTTCAATCGTTGTACACATGCTTCTGTGATAAAATGTGATTGGGAGCATGAGTCCAACAAAGCTCTACAAGTTTGTAATTTACCACTACCGTCTCATATCTTAACTAAAGCAGTAGAAAGCAGTATCTGTTTCTGTGATCCAAACTTTAACGAACAATAAGTGACCATATCTGAATGGGGTTGCTCATTATTGTTGCTAGATGATGCCATTGGACCATCGTTACTTGCAGGTTTTTGTTCATGCTGCTGTATTTGGTTGCTAGATTTGTCTAAATGTAAGAGGCTGTGGTGCTTCATATCACAGATGCGGCAATTACGAGAACGACACTGTCTTATGTAATGATTCTGAAGACAGTTGTAGCATAAATTGTTAGCCTTAACAAACTGTATACACTGTGGTACACTCGCTTGAGCAAAGGCGCTGCATTTATATAAAGTGTGTGGCTCTTTGCAAAACATGCATTGATTCTTTGTTGTAACATATGACTGCCGTGGTTGGCGAGTATGTTTAACATTGCCTTCCTGAGGTTTGTGGCTAATAATATTAACCTTGCTTTGACTAGGAAACATAGCTTCCATAACCTTGCACCTTGTTTCTAGGAATTCATATAAATCGTCCAATGTCAAAAGTTGTTCTGAAGCTGATGACTGAAGTTCCCATTCTTTCCTAGTAACACAATCTATTCTTTCAAGAATCAACTGAGAAATTAACAATTCGTGCACTGGCACCTTAATATCTAATGCCTTAATTGAATTCAAGTTGCTTAACGTTTGATTTAAGAGTGCTCTAAGATCAACAGCAGATTGCTTATTCACTGATGGTAAATTCAATAAATGTCTGACATGTGCAGTTGCAATTAGTCGTGGATTATTGTAACGATGGCAAATCAGCTCCCATGCTACATCAAAATTTTTACTAACAACAGGTAAATTTTCTATCAATTTATGTGCTTCTGCAGTCAATGAACTTAGCAAATAATGAAAACGTTGAATGTCATCTAGGGCTTCATTGTTGACAATTAGGCTAGTAAACATATCGTAAAAATGCCTAAATTGAGTCACGTCTCCTGCAAAAGTAGGTAGGTTAATAGTTGGGAGCCGTATTTCCTTCCTACCTTCCGGTAAAGAATGATTCGACAACACATTTTCTCCATTATCTGACTCTTGATTAGTGGGAGATTTGTTGTCTGTTCCTTCTTCTATCAGAATTAACATCTTTGTTTTAAGCTCAAAATATAGCGCTTCAAAATTTTCCCTATCTTCAGCATGTGTTTCAAGATCATCAATAAATTCTAATTCTCCCTGAGCAAAGTTAAATTCCTGTTGAATATCAGGTAATGCTTGTAGACGTGTTCTTATTGCAGTTAGGTCTGAGCCTCTCTCAAATTTTCCCAAAAAAGTGGAAATGCGGGTCAATTGGCCTTTAGCGACGGCCCTTTGGTTAATGATTCTTTTCTTACTTTCCTTTTCCATATTGAAAATAAGAAGACAAAGGAAATGACAAATAAAGGAACCAGACTTAGTGTGCTTAGCTTACTCACGCCGTAACCGATGTAGGCCGGCCGCTATCACGGGACCTCTCCAGTTAGCTCGTTCGTGGAGGGGGTAGAACGCCAAGGGATCCACCGCCGCCTCACCACGCCGCGTTGACGAAATCTCCGGTGGTTATTGCGTAGTCAGTCCGCTCGTAGCTAGCTCCCACCCGTCGTAGTTTGTTAGAGACACAGATCCGGCCCGAAGGACCAAAATGTTCCGATCACTCAATTAATAGACTAGTGGACTGTATAAATCGTATTTTATTTTACCGAGGGTGGTACAATCACCGAATCCGTGTTCTAATTACAAACACCTGAGCTGGGCAGGCACGTCCCAGCGCCACTGTTTTAATGTCTCTACTTCCGAGTGGGCAGACGCGTTCTCTCCTCACCGTGTTCACGTCTCCACTGGTACACCGTCCAAAGGCAACGTTGCCACACTTCACCGTTCAAACACACGGCGCCCGCCAGGATGCCGCCACCCGTCAACAAAACAAACAAAACCAAAACATACAATGTCCCAACAGTATTTGATGTATATTTTGAAGACGTTTTCAGTACGAGTATACTAGTTCATTCATTTATTGAAAGTTTGTTACAAATTTTTGTAGGAAAAAAAGAACCTTTTAAATTTATTTTAAAAATGAATGCTGTATTAAATGAAATCATAAGTTTACAATGAAAATTTCATTAGATACAATTATTTTATTATTATTTATTATATTATTTATGTTCATTTATTAAAACCTATTAAACAAGTAACGATACTTCCTACTGTTCTATGACAATTCGTCAGTACATCACATAACAAACTCATTGCACATCAATTCATCTCTCGAAAAATTCGTTGCAAGACACCATGACTGGTGAATGGCAGGGGGAGACACTTTTCCTCAAAAACGTTATTCTTTATATTTTGATAATACCAGAATGAATTGCAATTCTCTGCGAAGTATGCAAGACACAATGGATGGAGTGTGGCAGGATGTGACTCCCAACCCAACAAGTGTATCTCCTGCCATACACCAATCGTGGTGCCGTCTTGCCTTCAAATTTGTCTCACGATGAATTTGTCTATCAATGAATTGACGTGCAATGTATTGATGCATGACGAGTTTGTCATGTGAAGAATTGATGTGCCATGAATTGAATTGCAATAAATTGAAGATATACGACTTCGTACTCAAATTAAAAATGGCCTTCGATTTTCACAAGCTGAAATTTAGAAAAATACTTTGTCGTGGATTCAGCTAAATAGGGTATTTTACTACATACATCACCACAGTTAAGCAGTTGTAGTATGGTCTTTATCCCTTTTCGAAAGTAAACAATGTATTTATGTTTTGCTTTTATTGTTGTAGCAATGTAAACAAAATGAAGCTCTAACATAGTAATGGATCTGTATAGACAGTTCATAAGTTTATTTTTAAATCCTGCTAAAAGAAAAACGAATGGACAAACGAACTCCAAAACCATTAGGGTTCTTGTCTGTCACCACCTGAAACTATACTAAAAATCTTAGCATCCAAGCTTTTCTCGTCACTTCAAAATTTTTTACAAGGGTGGATGCATTGAAAACGAGCTATTTTTTTAAAAGCACCAACAAAAATGAAACAAGTATGTTATTACATTCCAAAGACAAGGAAATGTAACATAGGTGCCAACAGCAAAATAACATCACAATAAGAAATGAATACCAATTATGAAAACTAAAAATTCAGTCATGAACCCAACCTGACCCAACCCAAAGCATAAACACAACCAAAGTGAACCAAATCCTACCCATCCCAACAGTAACGTTAAGAAATGTAAAATTTACAATGTTTGCATCACTGCACAAGACTGTAGAATTGCGGCAAACCAATGTAAAGACATAGTAAAAGGAAACAAGTGAAATAGAAATAAAAATAATGCAAATAAACATATAAATTACAAATTTGTCTTTAACTAGTGTGTTAAATGTAACCTGAGTATTATTGGAACGATGAAGTGAAGATAAGTAAGAAAAAATTGGGGACCATAATAACAGACTGTAGACTTTAAGGAATTTTATTTTTTAATTTTCAAAAAATAAAAATTGCGATGCCAATTTTGCTATATCACAATTGCACTAAACAAACAAATGCTAAACCAGGCATACCTGTACTGTACTGTCTCTGCGACCCCTTGGAAATCTTACACGACTCCCAGTTTAAGAACTGCTGCTCATATAGCTTAACAAACAACCTCTGCAGAAGACTCAAAAGTGGCTTCTGTCTGTAGTCATCTCTAATAGCATCTCATGTACAGCATTCCAGGAACTGGTATATAGATGGTGGAAAGGGATATCTGCGAAACACCCTGTGTGTGAGTGACATGCTGGTGAATGGATATATTATTGCAATAAAACATACCTTGAGTTGAAAGTGGAGTATCAAGATTGTAAATACAAGGGATGTTAGGAAAGTTCTATGGACATTGTTTTGAGATTCCTAGAACTGTCCAAACACCCCTCAAAGTAGCCTTTTGATTCAGCTGTGTTAAGGACTGTGCAGCTGCACTTCCTTTGTTTTTAGAAATAGCTGCTATGATAAACTTAAATTGCACCAATCTCATACTCGTAGCAGCCAGAATATGGATTAGATCAATGTAATTTGGGTATGTTATGTATGTAAAGGAAAAATTATTGAAGTGATTTCTTTGCCCAAGTTAATTTGGGATAATCGGGGGTGCAGTTTATACACTATTGGCTTCTTGCAAATTCTCTATTGCTAATTGTACCATTTCCTTATTATTATTATCTGTGCAACATATTGTTGGAGTTTGGAGATTATCATTATCATTATTTGTATTTGTCAACTAGACCCAGAATTGGATGGTACTCAAAGGATAGCTCTTCTTCAACAAAAACTTCAAGAACTTAGAAAAACTTACATGTCAGTGAAGGCAGAATTGGCATGTATTGATCGACGGAGAAAAAAGCTTCGCAGGAGAGAAAGAGAAGGTCAGTTAACCTTAAAGAAATGAAATGAAAGTAGTGTTTTATGAAATTTAAATTAAAATTGTATCATTTCTCATTCGCTTTTCTAATATGGTTTTTCACTTGCAATCTGGTTGTTCATTTTCAGCAGAAAAAGCAGCCAAGCATGAAGTGGCATGTTCGTGATGGTAGTTGTACCCTTGTTCACCCATTTTTAAGCCTTGGCAGGGTGATATTTGAAGCAGTGCTTGTGTTTTTCCAGAGGAAAGGATATTGCCACACAAATGAACTATTTTGCAATATTGATGAACATCAACCTTTATGAGACTCCTGTTGCAGCTAAATAGATAGGAGATAAATATCCAGTGACATATTGTTCACTTGAGTTTTGAAACTCTTGAAATGGCTCATCCTGCTGCATTGGGAAACATCAAGTTTTTTATCTAATTTTTGTGGCAAATGAAATTTCAAAATTTAAGGCTGACATTTTGAAATGCAAGTTCAAATATATGAATTTTACTTTACCTGATAACTATGTATTCCTTTAAGAGAATACAAAATGTACAGTTTCTTTTTGTACTAAGAGTCCTCCTTTATTGTAGACTTTGTGTGATATGTTTTATGTAATTAATTTGTTATTTCAGTTTCTTATTTCATGTTCAAGTTATTTTCTCAAGAACAGTAGTATTTTTGTCTGGTAGCTGTACCAGCTGATCCCTGTTGCCATGGAGTTTTCATACTGTTAGATTCCTTTCTGAGGCGTGATTCAAAATTAATGTAGTTTTATACAGAAGAAAATATTTTCATGGTCATTGTAAATAGTAATTGATGTCTATATGGATACTCCCAAGCATAAATTGTTCGGGTATTGAATACATTAATGTAACTATTGTATTATGAAGCAATACAAGGCAACGAAGTTGTTTGAATGAAACTGCAGCAATCACCTTCAGGGTAATGTAATTTTTTCGCGGCAGTGTTGTAAAAATGTTTTAAAGTGTTGAGAGTATTGTAAAGTTGTACATGTTAAGCTCATTGCTGCTGTGGGAATTATTTAAAGGAGTTAAAAAATGCGTTCTATATTATGGGACTCATTCATCATGCCAACAGACCAGTATCTGGCGTAGCGAATTTTTATTTGAATCCGAGGACCATGTCGCTTTTGTATACTTTTCTACTCCTTTTAATGACAAATATTGTTTAAGGATTTGTTTTATTTATTTGTAATATGTTATGACTAGAGTGTATTCATGAGTTGACCTAATTGTTTTTAGTGTGAAATATTTTGTTTTATTTTCGTCTTCAGGTAATGGAGTCACAGGTTGTGGTTGCATAATTTGAATAACTTATTATTGAACCTTTACACATTTGAGGTTAACATCATTTTTATTTACAACCATACCAAGAGAAGAACGTGAATTTTGTCATTTTATATTCTTGAGCCATTTACATGAAATAGTTTTGTAAATCTGCAGAGGTATTCTCCCATTAAACAATTGGTGCATTCGAGACATTTGTACTCATGTTTGTAAAAATAATATAGAATGAGAATATTCTGGTTTATTAAATGGCTAGAAACGATTTTACCATTAAGTATATTATTGATTTTCCACCTTGTTATTTGCTCAATGTTAAATTCTGTAAAAAGCATTGAATCTGTTTTAAAAAAATTAATTACTAATTAAATTAAAGTTTTGAGCTGGATGTTGCTTACGAGTTCGTCTTTCAAAAAGAGATGATAAAAACTTTTTAGCCCTCGAGACTACCTGTGCTGTTCTTCCTGGAAATATTTCTGTGGACCTGTGTTAGCTCACGACAACAGGATGCCTCTCTTGAAGACAAAAGGTGGGATTTTTAATATTAAAGCAAGAGAATTTAAAATCTAGATTTATAACCTTGAATTTTATAAGTGCAACGTTCATCAAAAATTATGACCAACTCGAAATCCATATACGCGACTAGTTGACCAATACTTTTCATATATACAATATATGTAGTAGCAAATATTTAGTCATATACACGAGCGAGTTCGGAAAAGAAGCTCTTAAAAATCAAAATTGATGAAAGTACTTATTTCGGATATCTCAACTATAAAAAATATTATGAAAACACCGATGCGCATTTGAAGATACAACTACTGATAATAGATTCCAGTTACAATAAAAAATCGGTGAACCACCACAAAGGTTGGTTTACGCATAACGGAGATACCTTAGAAATTGTTTTTTGATTTTTAAGCGCTTATGTTTTAGTTTGTTTTCGGCCAAAAGAAGAACCCGATAACACTCGGACTCGGGTGAATCATACTAGGTATCGAGATTTCTTAAATAGTAATAAGGAAATCGTGGAGCTGTCCAGTTGCGCTTTCTCGCCCCTTTGTGATATTTATTTTAACAGGCGACAATACTAATAGCAAAGTAAATAATGATGTCTGCATGCTTTTCATATAGTTTTTAGCGTTACGGCTACACAGAAATGTTCGAAATATAAACTACATCTAAGAACCGCGAATGACATTACAAACACGCATGCGCCGGGCATTCCAACGTTCAGGAACAGAAGTGCTCTCTTTAGGTAACGAACCGAACTGATTTTCTCCAAGGGCATAGTTGTATTTTGGTTGTGTCGAGAAGAGTAATGTCTTTTTTAAAGGTTTCATAATTGAAGTTACCGGTGAGAAAATTTTTTTGACTAACGTCTAGTTTTAAAAATAATCATTGTTGTCGCGAAGCTACCGTAAAAACGAAATCGTTTTTTGTGTCAGGGGCGTTTTTGTTTTTTTTATTTAACTGCTAATTCTTTATTTATGTCCGTTTATGGACCAAATTAATATTCGGAATTCCATATGTATGTATGTTGGGCATTAGGCGTTGATGATTGAATTTTTATGTCATTGACCCTTGTTTATCGTTTTCTGCTTATTCCATTGGCCACTTTTTAGACTTGACTATAGGGCCTTCAACATTTTTCTATTAGAATAATGTTACTTTACGTAGTGTGCTCGCGAAGAATGTTTTTAAATACTCAGTAAACTTGTATATATGTGGTAACGGCGTATGAATGCATACTAACCTTTCATAACAAATATAACAGTGATGTTATGGAGCTGTTTAATCCGAAGGAACTTTTCACTTATTAAATTTAATAGCCTCATCAAACATTCTTCATGTGGTTTCTTGGCAGTTGTCTTTTCGTACCTATGACGTTTCTTAGCGTAAGTATATTAATCCGCTTTTCGTTTTTTGTAATGGAACGAATCTTCTAATTTAATTACCTCTTGACAGTGTAAATATTACCTATGTGACAATAATGAGGGCAGGCTCAACCCTGGGGAATTTACTCATCGAGAAAAAGAAAGAACTGCCTCATGAAGTATTACGTTCATTCGGTGTTCATTTGAAAATAAAATATTAACACAATAGCTGAGGTTGTATGGAGTTGGCTTCCCTAAGATCGAATACCGTAGCCACGGTCAGGGCCACTGGGTTAGCTAATATAGCCGTCACCTTCACTTTCGTTGCACACGATAAACGTTATAACTGCGATAACTATCGTTAGCTATCAATGTTGCCGAGTATGGAAACGTGGGTGTGGTTTTGTCTCTATTGTTATTCCAGTAAATCAAAATTTTCGTTGATATTACAGTGTAGGTACTTCGATTTTATTTGATCTGTTATATTTTTTCTCTTGTAAATATAAACGTTCAGTTAGGTATTCTTAAGCTTCTGCCCAATTAGCCGAAATTTCATTGAATAAAAATTTAACCGATGCTCTTGTGTTGCTACGAATGTATCACAGGGTTAATATTTGGAAATTTATGTCATTACAAACCTAGTCCACTTATGTATTTTTGCTATATCTAATGCATGCTATTTGTAATCGGCCTGGTAATGAGTTTAATTGTCGGAATCGGGAAAGATAACAGCAGTTCATACTCGGATACATTTTTAAAAATTTCTACTGCATATATAATTTATCTTTCTTGCTTGATATGTTGTTATGCTTTTCGGATTGATTATTATTAAAAGAGGTTTCACATATATAATTCATAAATGCATGTATCTCATGATGATCATTATACATACAAAAAGAATTAGTCGTCCACATTTATGATAATTAGTAATAGCTATAGAAAAATTATGCTTGAACAGCTTCGAAGGATTAAATTTTTACGTAATTGATCAGTTAATTCGGAATTTTTCTCTCTGCCGGGAATGTGTTGATTTACAGAAAAATAACTTCAAACAACAAGGAAAATGACTGACAAAATTCCACTTTTGGGTTTATAAGCTTCGTAAAATAATTGTTTAATAACTTAATATAAAGAAAGGTACAAAATTAAAGAAATAATATTCTGTTCGGAGAAAGAGTTGTATTCTTATTTTGGTGAACTCCGTGCATTAAATTTAGAGCAGAAAAATCCTAATTAATTTAAAAAATTATTTTCGAATTTGTAGTTTCAAAAATTGCACAAACTGAACAATTCATGTGGGAAAGTTAATAATTATAATTAATTTTCATCTTTTTTGCTAACGTGTAAATTGTACATATTTCCATATCTGGAATAACAAATAGGTTTTAATTGTATTGTGATACTTTTATTCAAGGTTATGCATAATGTAATTTTCATGTTATTCTGAAAGTGCATCTATTAACTTATTACACGTTGGTTTGGGTGCAAAAGGGGGATTACCTGCCTCAACATTATTCAAATAAAATCAAATATCTCTCTGTCTATCTATATATGTTAGTATGGTCAAATTAAAGAAATGGAAGCACATTATATGCAAATATAGTTTCTAATAACAATTCAAAACTTTTTATGAATTCTTTTGTTCCATTAGCTTTCCAAAGGTTGATTGTTAATGATAAGTGTTGAATTTATAAAATAAGGATTTGTTCGTGACCACAGCATGAGAATTGAATCTAAGCCGGGTTATGTTATATTTCTAACCTTGCTAAGTCATGAGTTAAAGTGATAAAAGTTTATTTTTGAAACAAAATTTTTTCCTCTACCATTAATTAATTAACCTTTTAAAACGTATTTTACCTTAAATAAAATAAAAGCCATTAATAAGTTTATATGAATTAGTTTTTCTTTCAGAGGCTATTCTCATAATTGCAGCAGTTGTGTTCAAGTAAAGATGTCCAACGTTCATCATATCTGGCAAATGGGTTAGAATGGAATTTTTAAAGAAAAATGGAGGCATTTTCATATAGAATTTAATTTCAACAGGTGAGTGTAAGCTAGTTATTTTTTCAGTTTTTAAGATTTAATTGTGTATTTGGGGCTTATTGAGAAGTACTCATTCTTTTCTCATGTAATATCAAAACATTGAATGAGGTACAGATTGACTTATTATCGTCCTGTCATATTTTTCGTTGTAAACCTATGTATGTTGTTGATGATTTGATTTATAATTATAATAATATATGCGGAGCATGGGTGGCTAATTCCTCAACATTAAAATTTTCAGTGGAATAAGAGTTTGATTGGTGAGAGATGCACAGTTTCTGTAAAGCATTGCTTAAAGATTATAGAAAATCAAATATAGCAAACAGTTAATGAGAGTACTGCTGTAGTTATTATTAACACTCGGAAATCTAATTTACTTCTTATTTCGCCTAGTCTCAATCTCACCCAAATAAAGATGATTATCTATCAATGTCCAAAATTTGATCGTAATTGGATACAAATGGCCTTAACCTTTTATTTGCAACGAGTAATTAAGTGTCAACAATAGATATTACTCGTATGAATTTAGGTTATGGTATTCGTAATATATATATACGAATTTCATTTTAGCTAATAACAAAAGGGAAATAGATGGACCACTTTATGCACTTATAGTCCAACAAGTGTGCTTTTATCATTATTTCCAACAAATATTTTATTTATCTTTAAATTCGTTATTGAATCCAGATCATCATACTATATAATAAAGCGTTAACCTCTATATATTGATAGGTATGTAAACATTTTCTTTAAAACATTGTAAATAAAAATTTTAGTACTTTTTAATTTTGAATCGCAGAATACAGATGGCAGCACAAAGCAATTAATATTTTATTGCTCATTATGAAGTATGGTTATGAAAATGCAAGGAAAAAATATTTTTAACTACTTTATCTCAATTGGTTGCTAATCAATAATAAGGTTACTAATCAATAATAAGATTACTAACTATATAATTAAGTGCTAACCTCTATATGTTGATAGGTAAGTAAACATTTTCTTTAGTGTCAGAGAAAGTCAAATAAAAATACTATTAAAAATATTAGCACCCAAGAATGTCGACTCCCTTGCGATCAACAACAAAATCCTCCGCTGAATGACTTGGGCTCCAGGACAACATGAAGCGGTGTATGTCAGCATTGATGAGGACATCTACTGTACAGATGATGAAAGAGCTAACTTTCCAACAATTTTTAAATTCATTGACTCCACATAGAATGCCACTGCATAAATTACGTCTCAAGATTGGTGCTGTCATAATGCTTCTTCGCAACATTAACGTTAAGAAGGGTCTGCAATGGAACACGTTTAAATGTGAAATATCTTGGTCAGCACACCATTGAATGCACGATTGCAACCAGAAGTAATAAAGGCCGAGCTGTTATAATTCCTAAATTTGATGTGACACTGACAGGCGATAGCAAGCTTCCATTTGAGATGAAGTGTCATGAGTTTCCAATAACATTAGCCTTTGCCACGACGATTAATAAAAGTCAAGGCCAAACATTTGGTACCATGGGATTACTCTTATAAAATCAGGTTTTTGCACATGGACAGCTGTATGTCGCCATGTCACGAGTATGACAGCAAGAAAATTTAAAATTTTTATCCGGTTGCAATAACAAAGTTAAGAATGTTGTATATCCTGAAGTTTTTAACTTAACTTTTTAATTCATTTAACTTTATTATATCTCTTTTATTTTTCCATTTCTCATTATTAAAATTAATGAAAAATGAAAAGTAAATTTGATGTACTAATTGTTTTAAAATGCCAATTATATAGTTAGATAAAAGGAAGTGTTTTATTTTTTTAACAAGACCTGTCTTCAATTTGCGTCGCATGTGTGACATGCGCCAGCTAGTTATTTAATGTTATTCTAATACATCATTGTATGCATATATGTATGTAAACAAACACACTGATGTAACTTAGGGTGACCATATTTCAAGAAGGCAAAAACGGGACACAATTTTCGGAGGATTTAAAAAAATGAAAGTTTGGTTTATTTAAAAGAATTGGAACAATTTTGTAGGCAGGAAAAACATTGACACAATAAAAAATATTTAGGTAATGATGTGTGAAGTTAAAAGAATTAAATTAACTCAATCAAATTCCACACATTCAATTATAACCAAATACGGATGCATGTAGGGTTGCCAACAATGCCATTTTGACCTGGAGAATCTGGATCTAGGGATCTGTATCCGGGCTCGGTATAATTTCTTTGGTTCAGCGAGTTTTTCTAGACTTCTAAAGAAATAAAGTACAATATGAAATTGAGAAAAATTTCACTTTTCCAATTCTGATACATTGATGTGATATTTTTATCATTACATACTTTCTTATTCAATAGGGTGATCAGATTTTAAAAATTGAAAAACAGTCGCACGTAAATTTTAATTCAATGACACAAGTCGTTAAAAAACAATCCCAACTGGGGCTAAATACAAATTTAGCTTAACAATCCTGAAATATAGGTGGACGAACAACAAATTCATTTGCTTTTTAAATATTTATTGTTTTATTGGCAGTTAATTTGCAGCTGATTTTGAAGGAGTTGGTTCTGAAGCTGCTATGAGAGTTGATGATTCATCCTCTTGCACAGACATTTTGTACTTTGCAGACGAAGATATTTCTTTCAGTAATTTGGGATTGTTTGAAAGCAAATTGGAAAAGTCATTGCACGAAAGTTCCCGAAAATGAGCTTTTGACACTACCACTGCTTTGATGTTTCCAACGAGGAAATGCTTATTTTCGTCTGTCCACAGCATTTGTGATAGAAAACATTCTTTCTATAGCTGAACTTGTGCCGAGAATAGCTGAAGCAAATTTCAAAATCATTGGAATGTTTTTCAAGAAATTCTTTCACCTTGCACAAGCCATCGTTCTACAGTTTCAGTTAAAGTCGTGTTCCATTCGGCAATTTTGCTTTACTGATATTCGTAACATGGTGGTATTCATCGAAAAGCTCGTCTTCGTCAATAACTTCATGATATGTGTAGGATTAATTTTTCGTGTAACTCTATGTTAAATGGCCCTCTCGGAAAAACGGGACAATTGGCGTCCCGTTTTAACTTTATCGGGACAACGGGACACAACTAAAAAACGGGACGACACCGTTAAAAACGGGACGTATGGTCACCATAATGTAACTAATTAAATTAAATTATGTCTCAAGGATCTAGAGGAAATGACCGTCTTTACAAAGTTTGTTTTGTACTGATGTCACGTAGGTGGAATTTTTTTTAAAACATTAGCTTACCTTTTCTGCTGTCTATTCAGCTTGATGGCTGTTTAATTATAAATCACGCGAGTTCTTGGTTTCTGCTTCATTTCATGATTGAGGTAACGAAAATCCCAAAAAAAACCTGGTGAGCTATGCATGTACCTGGAGAAAACGTTTAAACCTGATGAACGGCTTCGCTTCGTCTCTCCAACCACTGACGGATTGTTTTCATTGCTAAAGCATGCGTTTTTTCTCTCCTCCTTCCCCTATTTGATAAAACCTCCCCTCCCCAATAAAACCTCCCTCCCTCCCCGAAAAACTACCCCCTCCCCAAGAAAAACCTTCCCGCGTATGCGTTTTCTCTCCATTAGAGCGTTGGCCCAGTTTCATAGTCGTCAGATTACTTGTAGAGGAAGAAATAAACATTGGAAAGGGGATTTTTTGATACCATTTTAGCATTATCCCCACCGCTCGAAAAGAATTGGCTGTTACCGTTCGGCAACCCGCAGCTTCTCACCCGTATGCGGCTCTTTAACGAATTTGGTGTGGCCCCTCAAACGCAACGCAATTTATCGGATAAAGCAACTGGAACTACATATTCTCTCTACATATTCTTTTCTCTACTGAAACGCAGGTTTATTTATAGTATAAGAGCTTTCTTATATACGAACTGACTTCATTAACAAGTACTGTCTTACTCAACTGCGCTGCGGCTTACTTTTCCTTTGAATTGGAAGAAAGTGGCTCCTCTTTTTGATGTAATGGTTATTCCGGTGCATTTATTCTTTGAATTTGTGTTTTTCGAAAATGTCGGTGTAGCATCATGTCTGAAATTCATCCGACCTTGAACTCGGATAAAACAGTGGAAGAGAAACTAAATAGTTACGACCAGTGGTGTACGGGTGTAACCCTCCCCCATTTCCACCCCAAAACAAAATTGAAGTCTCGGAAAAAATTTAAGGGCCTCACGAAAAAAATAAGAGCCCGCTTTGGCCATGGGCTGCCCCGCGGCGGGATTTGCGGGGGTGTCTGGTACGTCACTAGTTATAACATTGTCGCACGGTACATGTTGTAGAACTTAAAAACTTTCCGTTTGTGGATCTCAATGTACGAGTTTATTTTCGTGTTATAGAAAATTTTGCCAAACTTTTACCCGTACGACTCAATAGTAACAAGTACAGAAAGGTGTACTCCATGTCGGAGTACACAGAGTTTCCAAATGCGTTCTTTGAGATCGACAAATTTTAGTAAAACTCCCAAAAACCAAATTTCATCAAAATGCCTCCTGCGGTTCCCGAGTCGAAACAGGTGCATTGTAAGCTACATGTAGTTGTTCATGTAAAGTGGTCGTAACTATCGTCCGATTTAAACCAAAATTGGAATCGGTCGACCAATCCTTATACATATAATAATTCTCAAGTGTCTGTCTGCCCCAGTAGTTTTGGGCATTTCGCAATGTAATTAAGAGCTGAAACTTTCACAATCGTTAATCTCCCATGAGGTGGTCCCTAGAAAAATCAAACATCCCGGAAAAGTCCCGGATTCGACTCCGGCAGTCGATTATATTTTCCCATAAGTTTACACGGGATTTTCAATTTTTCAAGCTGTAAGGTTTATTTTATTCAGTCATTAAAATATGTAAATATGGACCGAATTTCCCCGTTTTTTTTATTCGACGGCTAAAACTATAAAATGTCTTATTCTTGCGATGTTTAGACGTTACACGGAAGAATTTGTTAGAAACACGCATTTCTTTTCGAAATTTTGTAACTTTTTCGTACTCTTTCCGGGTGTTGTCAAGGCGACTCACATTGTTGCCTCCGATTGAATTAACGGCTATTAAGCCTTCAAATAGACGAAATAATTGCGTTATTCGCTTCGCGAGTTTTATGAAACATCGAAATTATTGTTGTAGCAACGTCAAACGTAATAGACAGCAACGTAAATAATTTCAGATAACCTATAAAGCTCCTTTGTATTGATTTGTATTTAAAGTAGCAGCCTTGAACCCTTTGCACTCATATTTTTTCATATGGTGATTCCCAGCCAGTTCAGGTTTTTTCATGTTAATTCTTACATTTTAACTTATCTTATTTTCTTCTTCTAAACTGTTGGAATCCGAGGTGTTTTAACCGTCACCCATCATACGTCGCCTTTTCCAGAGTTACACGTTTAGAAGAAATCAGAGCGAAGATCTTAGAAAGCTATGGACAAGGAAAGATGAGAGATGGTCGTTTCTAAACAAGAAATATCGTTTATAAAAGAATACTACGAGATTTTTGGAACATAATATATGAATCTGTAAAATCTTTTTCGAATATTTCGGTTTTTATTTTATTTTATTTTATTTTACTAACTACTTCTTACTATCGGAATTACCCGTTGCATATATCAACAGTAAAGTATGTGTGTGTCTATATATAAGTTTTTATCACACACACCCCTCAGAAGTTAAATTTAAATCACACTACAAAGTCCCGTTGATGTTCAACGGGTAATTCCTCTAGTTTTGGTAAATTTCCCAGTGCGAAATTTTATCAAAATACGTTCAGCGATTCCGGAGTTGAAACAGGCACGTTGTAAGCTGCATGAAGGTCTTTATGTAAGGTGGTCGTTATTGTAGTCCGATTTTAACCAAAATTGGAATCGGCCTACAAATTTTAGTTAAACTCCCCAATACCAAATTTCATTAAAATATGTCCAGCGGTTCTCGAGTTGTAAAATTTTTAATTAATATTTTTTTAATGAACTTAAGAAGATCAAAAATCGTATAATTACGTAAATATGTTAATTTCCTTTTCTTAAAATTTATCGTAAACCTTACGTTTTACGGGAGAAATTATTTGACAAAAAATGCGTATTTAATTATTTTATTTAACGTTTATTCTCAATATTTTTCTCTCAGATGAGTATTTAACGAGATTTTTTCAAAGTACGTTGTAAAATACATGTAGGTCTTCATGTCAAGTGGTCTTGATTATTGTCCAATATTAACCAAAATTAGAATCGGTCGACAAATTTTTGCAAAACTCCCAATTTTCATCGAATTACGTCCAGCGGTTTAAACAAGCGGGCGGGCGGAAACGACTTCCCCTTTATGCGTTCACTTCGTGCAAGGAACGCATAATAATGCTTGGCATATCCCAGATTTTATGGGAGCGTAAATATTTCGAAGTTTTACTTATTATTTGAACAAATTGTGTGAAAGACACATTGAGATCGGTTCGCGAAGGGTTCGGATCATGGCATGGGCACATGTACTAATTGGAGAAATCTCTTTGTGTTAAATGAAATATTGTTTTTATTATTAAACATTGTGAATCAACGAAAAAAACATGACTCTATAAATACGAATTTAATTTCGGGATTAAAAATCTCCGTGCATTCATTTGAATAACATATCATCTCTATGACGCTAATCCATTCAAATAAGCAGTTTTTTTTTAAGATTACAATATGTATGTTATAATGATGTGTTTTAGGACGCAAACATTTCCTTTAGTTAAAATAGATTCAAAACTGATGTGTGGCCAAACAAAGTCAGTTCTGCTTGTACAGGTTTATTTTCATCATATTATTATCTCTAAATACTGAGGATATCAATACTAGTTTCTTTAAAAATTCATCAACGACATGGCATTGTTCTCTGACTGATTTACGCTCCAAAATGGATTTTTCACGTCTTTGGTAGTCACTTTTCGTCCGATCTGCTAGCTAAGGTCCGTTTCACACGAAGGGATTTTCTGCTCGGCTATTACCACTCGACGCGTTTAATAGTTCATATATTACAAAATTTCTTACTTTTGATTAATCGGTCTCATAAGAAATAGTATTTTTTCTCTCGGTAATGTATTCCGTATTTACTGGCGAAATCATCGCCCTGGCGGTAATTCTTACATTCTAATGTATATACGTGAAAAGTAAAATATATATTAATCCTGGTGTAATATTCGTACTCAATTTTTAAATTTCGCCGACACTCATGTTAGTGAGGAAAAGAAACGTGTCAACGCAACTTCAGGCTGAGAATTCACAAAATCCGATTTTTAATGTGCAATCGATTGGCCGCTTCAAACGCAAGTATTTTGCACGCTTGTATAAAAGGTTTTGCTAAAGAGTGGGGGAATAAATTGTAGTAGTGGAGAGTATTCGGGAGAGCGTATTTCGTACCTCCGTTTGTTCGCCCGTTTAATTCTGTCGTAAATATACCGAGCTTATTAAACGTCAAGTTAGGTAGTAGTCAGTCCTTGGCTGAAAAATCTTTAACCATCGCTATCTCAAAAATGACAAATTTCGTCGGAGCAGCCGTCAGTTGAGTCATCAACTTGCAGAGAAAATTACGGAAATTCTTAAATCGGTCCTAATTTGAGAATGCCTTTACATTTTTAGATAGAAGCTCCTCTGTCTTGGAACACGGAATTGTCTGCCTTTGTTTTATTGAACACCCGTTAGGGAAGAGTCTTTTAAATGATAAGTGGAAGTAAGGTGGAGTTCCATATAGTTTTTTAGTATGAGAAGAACATTGTTTTTGACCTTCCAACTCAAAAGTATAGCTCTCAACTAATCTTGTTGTACGAGGTGCGGCCCAAAAGTTCCCGAACTGATTATATATAAACGTGGAACTATCGTAATTGCCCGTCAAAATTAAGTATCATGTTTAAATAAATTTAGATAAAACATTAATGCAATCAATTATATTGCACTAAAAAGCTAACAATAAATATAAAATCCACATAAATGAATGTTGCAGAAAGTAAAAACAGTTTTGGGGAAATAAAAGTTGCGTGGTAAAGGAATATTAATGAAGATTTATCCGTTAAACATTACGCTACACAACTTTTATATGTCCTAACTATTTTTGCTTCATAGAAAATTCAATTATTTGATTTTCAAATTTATTATTTACTTTTAGTGCATACAAAACGTGGTTTCATTAAAATAAATTTATATAAATTTAATCTTTCTGTTTCGTCAAAGATTAAAAACGTTCGCATAAAATAATCTCAAAAACATAAAAAAACCGATCCCTTTTAAGCTCCATATCTGGCTAACACAATATCATTGAATAATTTAATGTTTGTTTATTTTCGTTACCGTCGTATTATTTTTCGAGGGACGCGTTAGCGTGCTAGTCTTATCGATTCGTGTGACGTAGAAAGCGTTTATCTCGGGATGAGCAGTTCATTATGTTACGTTGACATTCATTCGGTCTTACAACCGTCGAAACGGGAATTGATTTATTCGCGAAAGAGGACCTCGTGGCTGTGAGTGAGAGGATCGTGGGTGACCCTCGCAGTCCCTCGCTTAGGTGCTGCCATGCTAACTGGCAACTCTGCACTCGTCTCTTACATCACTTTCGCCATCTTCCACTTCACCCATCGCAAGTTACGCCTCGCGGAATTCCGACTCGCCATCGAGGAGAGAGAGAGATCTCCGTCCGTAGAAATAATACCCCGATTGTATAAATTCTATCAGTTCGATGATTAGGTTTCGGGAGTCTTCGGTCGCTTTAGGCTGTTTTTTTCTACTTAATTTGCATATAATAAGGTGTGAATTCCGCTTCCGGATGAGGGATTTTTCGACTTTCGTTTAATCCGAATTTCGTTTTGAGGCAATTATTGGAAACGTTTTGTGTTAGAAGTTAAGTTTGAAGAAAAGAACGATTGACCCTCGGCGGTCACAATTATTGTCCTTCCACAGAGTGTGCGATGAGGTATTTGTTATAATTTATGTTCTACAAAATGAGTGCATTGAAGAATTCAGAATGACGCAAGAGTCGTATCAGATACTTTCCGTCGGTTATGATATAAATTTAAAAAAATATTTTTCACTGTTGAGCCAATTCTTTGCTTTCGCTTCCAACTCTTCCTTGATATTCATTCAACGCATAGACTTAGTAAACTTGTTGCATCACTCGGCATGTTTCTCAAACACCGCTTATTGGCGCACATCGCAGATTGGCTTTCCACATATATATATATATATATATATGACGAGCAATGCAATAGTATACATAAACTAGCTGAAAAGCCCGGCTTCTCCCGGGAAAGTTTTCTTTTAAGTAGCAAACGATTTTTATTATTTTTATTGATATATCACTTTTGATATCATATTACAATAAAAATAATACAATAAATTTTGAAATTTACTTACTTTTGCTGTTGGGTACGCCAAGTTTTGAATTGCTGGTTCGGGGGTTTAGGGGCGGAGCCCCCACCAAAAAAGATCCAAACTTGACCAAGCGTTTCCCATTCCTTAATTACGCAAGCGATGTTTACATTAACATTCACTATTTTATGTATTGTATTGTAAAGTTTTACCATTAATATAATTACGCATTAAGATCTTACTTAATATTCACATGGATAGATTCACAGAAGCCTTTAAAGCAGCAATAAAATTATGTGGATTATGTCAATACTATTATCCAAAACGTAAACAACATCTTGGTTACCAAACAAATGTAAGTAGATGTTTCTCTTTATGTTGCGATAAATCTTTCAATGTTAATGGTAAAAGATAACAATGTTCTAATACTCCTTAAAAATAATTTAACTCGCTTTAAAAGTATACATAGATTATATTTAGCCACGAATCCATTTAAGTACCCTTTATCTTGGCGTTGGCTATTCTTCCTCTACGGCGCGCGACGGCGTGGATTTCCTTGCATTAATCTTTACGTGACTATCTCCCTTTGAAGAGGGCAACAATTAAGAAATTTAGCTTTGTTTCCGCCTGGAAAATGGTCCTCTAAACCGATAAATTTTCCGGTAAAGAAAAATTTCCAGCGATTTAACATGTAATACGACATAACATGAACAGAATTAAAATACTCAGTCTTTTGTGCGTAAAAGAAGCTATTTTCCGTGATCGTAAGTTAGTTATATTTATATCCACATCAGTGAAGGGCTGTATGGCCTTTTGGGGTTTCTCCACACCATTTCTCATGCATTCTTATGGATAGTATTTTGTTGACCCCGTGGGGTATAAGAGACCCCACGGTCTGCAAGCCTAGACCAAGTTCTTCCTTTGGTCCATATGGTGGCCCATGAAATCGAGAGTAGATCGCTGTTAGTCAGCTGTCAACATGGCTTCAGAAAAGGTAGGTCCTGTGACACCCAACTCGGTCTGTTTGTGAATGATGTTTTATCATGGGGTGAAAATAATAAACAGGTCGATGCAGTGTTCCTTGATTTTAGAAAAGCTTTTGACAAGGTACCCCACCGTAAGTTGTTATTAAAATTGGAAAATCTTGGCGTTAATGTTAAAGTCATTAACTGGGTTCTCGCTTTCCTTTGGAATAGAAAACAAAAAGTAGTCATCGATGGTAAGTCCTCGAGTGTGGCAGATGTAGTCTCTGGAGTGCCGCAGGGTAGTGTGATCGGACCTATGCTTTTCTTGCTTTATATAAACGACATCAGCTCAGTTGTGAAAGGTAATATCAGGCTTTTTGCGGATGATACCGTAGTCTACAGAGAAATTAGTGGTCCTAGCGACCCTCGTCAGCTTCAGGATGATCTGGATGCGTTATCTGTTGGGTGCAAGGAATGGTAGCTAGAAATCAATCAAAAAGAGTAACGTTCTAAACTTTTGGAAATTTACAAGCCCATCGTCCGTATTTACCTACTCGATAAATGGTGAGAGCATTCCTGCTTCGGAATCCGTGAAATACCTCGGGGTAACCTTGAATCGTGACCTGTCTTGGGACACCCACATAAGACGAGTGATAGGTGTGGCAAATAAGAAGTTGGCTTTTGTGCGTAGAATAGTCAGGAAGAGCACGGAAAAGGTGAGAGAATCCTGTTATTTATCCTTGGTTAGACCTCAAATGGAATACGCAGTAGCGGTTTGGGATCCATATCAGAGGGGACTCATAAAGGATTTAGAAAAAATACAGCGGCGAGCAACTAGATTCGTGAAAAAGAATTACGATAAAAACAGAGCGTTACGTTACTCATTGAAGAGTTAAATTGGCCATCGTTGAAAGATCGTAGATACCAGGCGAGACTTAAACTTCTAGATAAATATAGGTCGGAGATATTCGTAAATGAAATGAAGGATATTATTCGACAACCAACGTATATCGGACGGAGGGATAATGAGGACGAGATTCGCGAAATAGATAGTAGGACGGAGAGGTATAAGGAGTTCTTGTTCCCTAGGACAATACGTGACCACAATAGATAAGTGAATAATAATTAATTAGGAACTTGGTGCGCGGCACCCCCTGCCATCCACCGTCAAGGTGACTTGCAGGGTAATATGTAGATGTAGAAACTTTTGAATTCGATAGCTTTAACGGTGTAAAAACGTATAAAGAACATACATACACACACTCACTCTAAAATATTTATATGATTTACGTAATTTCTCGTGATCGTAAGTTAATATTTAGGTATGTTTATATCCACATCAGTGAAGGGCTGCATGGAATTTTGGAGTTTCTCCACAACATTTCCCATGCAAACCTAGACAAGTTCTTCCTTTTGTGCATAGGGTGGACCATGAAACTTTTGAATTCGGTACCGGTAGTCTAAATCATGTAGGTAGTATGTGTTTTTGGTTATGAAAATGGTGTGAGCTATATAATTATTTTAAGAGGCAATAAAAGGGGTTCAACTAATAACACTGTTTGTAACAATTTTTTGTCATATCGCATTGGATCACTTCACGAAAGGATCTCTAGATGTTTACAGGAAGTACTGCAACGGGCCCCTAGTTTCCATTAAAAGCAGTAGTACACTGCAATCGTAATGTAGAATATCAGATCCCTTTAAAAGCATTGAGGTCGTCTTACTGAAATGAAAGATTGGGGTTAAAAACACCCCTTAAATATGAACTTTTTTGAATTTTCGATTTTTCTGGTTGGTTGTGACTGAAAACCTAGAATATTGCCGAAATTCCAAGACTAGCTCATCTGGAAGTGTCTCAACATTAGTATCCTACTGATATGTGTTAATGACGTCATAGGTAAGAAGCGTCAATATAGTATAGATACAAGTTGTTTGGTGGTTGTATTCTGCAAGCATTTCATTTAACCTTAAAAAACATTATTTTTCATTGTAGGTTACTAATGCCACACATTTCTGCCAAATTTTAAAGTTATAGCACATCTAGAAGTGAAATTATATTTTTCTAATTGTTTACATTTTAAATATTTTTAACGGCCGCAATAACAACTTCTTGGACACTCAAATGTTTATTTGTGCATATGCACCAAGCTCTAAATAACTTTAAAATTTCAGGTCCCTAGCTTGCCCCTTAGTGCCCAAACATTTATCTATTTGTTTAAACTTGAAGAATTTTTAACAGCCAAACAAATTAAAATATCAAAATTTCTTTATTCTCTATTTCGATATTTTACAATTCTACCTTTAAAAAAATTTCAGCTGCGTAGCACATTTGAAAATATATAAACATTTAAACATTTGCGAATTTTTAGCGACCGCATTGTTTAACTTTTTCAAGATTTTCGGTTTTTCAATTCGGTTTTGCTCATAATCCTACCGACATAAAACATTTCGAGTTTTCCTCTTATATGGAAGTGTCTAAACATTAGTATCCTCCTATCATTATATATCGACGTTTCTTACAGAGGAGGAGGAGGATACTAATGTTTAGGCACTTCCAGATGAGCTGGAGATTCGAAATTTTTTTCTTAGGTAGGAATTCGTGCAAAACCGACTAGAAAAAACGAAAATCTTGAAAAAGTGAACAATGCGGCCGCTAAAAATTCTCATTTGTTTAAACCAATTTTCAAAGTATGCATTTCCGAATGAGCTACGGAGCTGAAATTTTTTTAGAGGTAGGATTTGTAAAAAAACGAAATAGGGATTATAGAAATTTTTATATTTTACTTTGTTTGGCAGTTAAAAATTCTTAAAGTTTAAACAAATACGTAAATGTTTAGACACTACGCGGCGAGATAGGGAGCTGAAATTTTTAAATTATTTAGAATTTTGTATATATATACGAATAAACATTTCAATGTTTCCATGAATTTGTTATTGCGGCCGTTAAAAATTATTTAAATTTAAACATGTAGAAAAATGTAATAACATTTATCTAATTGTTTAAAGTTAAATACTTTTTAACGGCCGCAATAACGATTTTATGGATAAATTGAAATGTTTATTCGTTTACATAGACTAACCTCTAAATAATTTAAAAATTTAGTTTTTGTAGATATGATGGAGAAACATTCAGATAAAATGAGACTTCTTACCTAAGTGACATGAGTTCGACGCCAGAAATTCCGAAAGTTGCGTTTTTTCCCATAAGAGAAGCATTGCACCATTTTTGTAAATTAATTATGGGCACTTGCCGGTAAGCTAGAAAGATGAAATTTTCAGTGTTGCTCGATGGCCACAATATCTATTAGGAATTATTGTCACTTACTTACTTACAGTGTCTTGGGTTCGACTCCAGAGACCCCGGAATATCTCCCATAAGATAGCATGGGAAAACGTAATCCAGTGTGTAGACCAATCTAAGTTTAGGAAGCTGAAATTTTGCAAGATTATAGAATTTTTCTGATAACTAACTATAAAAATCAAAAATTTTAAAATTGTTAGTTTTTAGGGGTTGTTATAACCCCATTTGAACATTAAAGTTGAATAATTTTTATCTTGAAAACTATATGCTATAGGTTCGAGTTTTTGAAATCATTTTGTAGAAAAAAGATAATTTTGAAATAGTTAAAAAATTCGACCGCTAAAAATTCGCAATTGTTTAAACATATTTTTTAAATTTATGTATTATCGAATGTGCTACGAAGTTTTTTGCAGGTAGATTTTGTGAAAAAACGATATAAGATATTATAAAAATTTCTGTTTTTATTTCTTTGGCTGCTAAAAATCCTTAAAGTTTAAACTAATAGATAAATGTTTAGGGACTTTGGGGCAAGTTAGGAAGCTGAAATTTTAAAGTTAAGTAGAGCTCAGTGCATTTAAACTAACAAACCTTTGAAAAGCTCCAACCTAGTGTTATTGCGGCCGCATTAAACTTTTGAAATTTAAACAATTAAATAAATATTATTTCACTTCTATATTTGCTACAACTTCAAATTTGACAAAAGTGTGTTGAATTAGCACCTTATATTGTATAAAATATAATATTCTTAAAATTGCAAATTTAAGGCTTTGTTTTAATCAAATATTGTTCAATAAGGAAAGATAGAAATTGGGTTCAGAGGTGTTATATTTTGAATTAAAAAAATATTTCTAATAATGCTATATCTCTCCGAAATATTAATGTTTATCAGGGTCAGATGAAATGCTTGCAGAATGCAAGCACCAACTACTTGTTATATATAGACGTTTCTTACAGAGGAGGAGGAGGATATAGAAGGATACTAATGTTTAGGCGCTATTTCTGTATATGCTACCTAGCTGAAATTTTTTTATTGATGGAATTTGTAAAAAAACGAAATAGGGATTATACAAACTTTGATATTTCAATTTGTTTGGCAGTTAAAAATTCCTAAAATTTAAACAAATAGATAACTGTTTAGGTACTACGGGATGAGCTAGGAAGCTGAAATTTTCAAGTTATTTACATAGTAGTGCATTTGCACAAATAAGCATTTGAATCTCTCCATAAATGTATTGCGAAGGCCGTTAAAAATGTTTAAATTTTAAACAATTAAAAAAATATCATTTCACTTCTAGAAGTTTTACAACTTTAAAATTTGGCAGAAATGTGTAGCATTGGTTCCCCATAATGAAGAAAGTATAAAATTCTTAAAATTGCAAAGTTTGGGGATTGTTTTAAAGTATTATTTTTGCATAAGGGAAAAACGAAAAACTCGGCGCAGGTGAAATTTTTATAATTGAAATAATATTTGTAATGATGAAATATCTGTCTGAAAAATGAATGTCTTTCAATTTGAGTCGATATGCTTGCAAGATGCAAGTACCTTCTACTAGTATGTTATGTATATCCTCCTCTGTAAGAAACGTCGATATATAATGATAACATATATATATAGGAGGATACTAATGTTTAGGCCCTTCCAGATGAGCTGGACATTCGAAATTTTTTTCTTAGGTAGGATTTTGTGCAAAACCGACTAGAAAAAACGAAAATCTTGATAAAGTGCAACAATGCGGCCGCTAAAAATTCGCAATTGTTTAAACAAATTTTCATGGTTTATGTATTTCCGCATATGCTACGGAGTTGAAATTTTTTCTTTAAGTACAATTCATAAAAAAACGAAATAGGGATTATACAAATTTTGATATTTTAATTTGTTTGGCAGTTAAAAATTCTTAAAGTTTAAACAAATAGATAACTTTTTAGACATTACGGGATAAGCTAGGAAGCTGAAATTACCAAGTTATGTACAGAGTAGTGCATTTGCACAAATAAGCATTTGAGTTTCTCAATTAACATATTGCGGCGGCCGTTAAAAATGTTTAAAATTTAAACAAAGAAGTCCGCGGAACAGTTCGTTTTTTGTGCGCTAATAGTTTGAATTACACGAAAATCCATCGAGAAATATCCGCTGTATATGGGAAGAATGCAATGCCTCGTCAGGCCATCGTTAAGTGGTACCAACAATTTGAAAGCGGCCGCACAGATGTGACAGATGAACACCGCGTCGGCAGACCGTCGACTTCCAGCACGTTTCGCGCGTTAATAACATGATTCGGGCTAATCGTCGGATCAAAATCAAAGAAATTGCAAGTGAGTTGGACATTTCCTATGGCAGTGTGCACTCCATCATTCACAACCGGTTATAAGTTCGAAAATTTTGCGCGAGATGGATTCCACGGTCTCTAAGGGACTAACACAAAAATCAACGTTTCTTGTCGTCTTTGTCTCTTCTTCAGCTTTATTCTGCAGAGGGCCATAATTTTCTGCGCCTACTCGTCGCAGGAGACAAAACTTGGATACACCACTTTACTCCAGAAACCAAGAGGTCATCGATTGATTGGATCACCGAGCTCGAAAAAATTCAAACTTGCACCGTCTGCGGGAAAGGTCATGGTGACTGCTTTTTTGACTGTGAAGGGGTGGTTTACATTGAATTCATGCCGAAAGGGTCAACAATAAACGCTGCTTACTTTCACGGAATCGAAAAATTAATCCCACGTTCGGAAAAGTGTTTACATAACCTAGGTGACTATGTTTAGAAGTAGATTAAGGTTGTATCTTCATCATAATATATTTGCTGTTTTGAAATATTTTGTCGTTTTCGATTTTTTTAAGAGTGCAACTTACTTTTTGATACACCCTCGTACATCATTTTGTAGAATTGGTCGATCACTTTCAGCTTGAAATTTTATGTAGAAGTTATTTCATAGTTTTCTTCATAATGAGGTATATCTAATCTAATGAGTGTTATATTTTTTATATGAAGTTCGTATCGCATTTTTCAAATTTGGCAATGGAAAAAGTAGTCTCCTGCAAAATCGCGTACTGTAACTGTTAGACCCATATATGCGTCGTATGAATTACTGGGAAAACGTTGAAGAAATTTTGATGAATTCATGGGAATAGCTCGAATGATATGGGAGTTATGAATGTTTTTTAATCGATGAAAATCTCGTTCCCTCCAACTTCGACGGCTAGGTTTCGTCGCCGGAAATATTTTGTAAATATCTACAAATAGAAATTCTCTCTGACAGTAAAATAACATATAACAGTATTAGAAGTATTTTCTGATCTTTAAAGGAAGGGTATGGCGGAAATATTTAACACGAGTCCAGGTCATTGCCCTTCTGTGATTCCATAGTAAGCCTAGCCTGACCCTGTTGCTGTTGTGACCCTATTAGGTTACAAACGGAATCTTTCGCAGGCAATGCATTTTTCTAAATATAAGCAAATGTTGCCTGCTAGTTTCGAAAAACGGATGTTCTCAAAGCGGGGTAGTAGTCTTTGTTATTAATTTTCAGGTTCAGCTTGTCTTTTGACATTGAGTGCGTTTGTCGTCTAAGAGTGTCTGCTTTTTCCATAGCTCTTATAATAGTGATGTGCAATGCTGTGCACTGTTCAACTTGAAAACGCGCGTTCTTTTATTGGAATATACTTGGAGAGAAATTTATTGATCATCTATTAGTTCAACCATGTCAGTGGCTGAAGTGAAGAAGAGGAAACATGGTGAGAAGCTAAGAAGCCGAGAAAGACAAATTGTGTTGAATGTGTTGACGCGTTTCAGCAAAACTCTCGCTTTAACATAAGCGAACAATGAAACCGTCAGAGCTACAGGATGTTCGGAGTCAACCGTTTATCGAGTGAGTAAAGAAGCGATTCAAGGTAAGTTAGTTACTTCTGCCAAGAAGAAGAAATTAAAGAACCCCTACAGGAACTCTCGAATTACATTTTTAACGAGATTACCAGATCGGGGATCAGAAAGAAGGTGCATGAAATGTCCATCAAAAACATCCCTCCTACTCTCGAATATATCCTTACTGCTGTTAACATTGACGATGATTTGCCGAATTTTAAAAGAACAACTTTGTACCGATTATTAATAGATATGGGGTCCATTACGAAAAAAGGGGGAAAAAAGTATTCTCATCGAAAGAGATGACATCATTCGATGGCGCCATAAGTATTTAAGAGAAGTGAGGAAATACAGAAGGGAAAATAAATGCGTTGTGTATATCGATGAATCGTGGATTAATGTCGGCCAAACTGTTAACAAATCATGGCATGACAAAGAAATAAAAACACCACGCCAAGCTTTCCTTGCGGCTCTCAGTACGGGATTGAAGCCTCCAACACGTCGTGGTGGTCGATTTACATTAATTCATGCAGGTACGGAGAACGGCTTCTTCGGTGGAGCCCAATGCTATTTTTCATGTAAAAGGAATTCATTAGATGCGCACGATGAAGTTGACGGGGAATTTGATGAAGAATGGTTTGAAAATAAAGTTCTCCCGAACGTTCCTGAAGGTTCGGTCACTGTAATGGATAATGCATCCTATCATAGTAGAAAAATTGAAGCAATCTACACCACTGGCTTGAGCAAGGATAAAAATTAAGGATTGGTTGAAGAGCAAAAACATAAACTTCGATGAAGATTGCCTCAAAAAAGACCTCCTCTGTAGAGTTGGTGAAGTACGAGATAAATATGAAAATTACAGAATCGATGAACTTGCAAAAAAAAAACGGTTGCGTTGTTATCCGACTGTTCTACCACTGTTAACTAAATCCCATTGAAATGGTGTGGGCGCAGGTTAAGCACTACGCTGCGGTGAAAAACGCAACTTTCAAGGAAAAAGACGCAGAGAAACAGATTGCAGAAAGTTTTGAACGAGTTTCAGCAGATAATTGGAAAAATTACGTGCAGCATGTTATGAAAGTGGAAGAAGAAATGTGGCAAGCCGGCAACCTCCAAGACGATATTGAAGAACTATTAGTGACATCATCATCTTCCTCTTCTTCGACATCACCTTCTCCATTCTGGGTACATGGAAGGAGTTCAAAGACTGGCAGATTTTTAATGAAAGAGGTAAGAAAAATATTCACTTTCGTTTATAATTTTTAACTATAAATGTTTTTTTACCTTTCAACTGTCGTATCAGCATTCTTAAGATGTTCCAATTTTCCGATACAATCAGTATGAATAAAAATTCCCATTAAACTAATAATTAGACAATTATTGGCGATGATTTAATTTGGCCTGATTCTAAAATGTATTTATTTATTTAACTAAAAACATAACATTGGAATAACGCGTAAAAGTTATGCACTTCTTATAACTAAAATTTTATGAAATTGACGAAATTCACCGGAGTTCATTTTATCCGTGTATTCCGGTCATCTAACTCCAAAGGAGCCGCGCGCAAAGTCTGGCAACGTTGTTCTCCATAAGACTCTAACAGTCATCTAAAGGTGGAATGGGGTATAGTAGTAGTAGTATAGTAATAAATAGCTATGTTGGTTGGTTGGTGCATGCCACGCTCTTAAAATGCGAATAACTCGATCAAATATGCATGTATAAACTTGAAATTTGGCAGAGATAATCAACTCGGATATGAAAATGCTGTGACGAAGGAGAATTTACGAAAAGTCCAGGGTTCGACTCCAGACGATTTGCATTCCCCATAAGATAACACGTAAAAATCGACTTTTTGACGTGCAGGCTTTTCTTCTTTTTGAGATTAAAATTATAAATAACGAACCTACGTTATTCGGATCTTAACCAGTTTAAAGAAAACATTATAAGGTTTCTTATTCTTTTCATGTTTTCCTACCTACAGTTCGAAATTACTCATGTTAAACGTTTAAATCACATATTTTGGGGAAATCTTGCCATTTTATCCGGATTTTGCCTTGCCTACCAATTACATTGTTAAACCTCGAAATCCTATTGTTATCTCAACTGTTATTAGTTTAAGCGCTTATTGAAGGCTTTTAATACGAGAATGAGAGAAAGATGGAAGGAGAGGGAAATTATATTCTGCAAACAACATTCGTTGCTTTATTTACTAGAATACCACAAGAGCTGAAATGCTATTCAAAATGATAAAAAATAGTAATAATGAGCTAAATTCAATATTAATGAAATAGAAATGGTATGAAAATCTGAGGAACGTGTTGGACATTTAATAAACAAACCGAGCGTGTAAAAAATGGATAGAGTGAAGGGTTGCGCGATAGGTTACGGGAGTTAGGTAGAAGGTTGGAGGACTTGAGGACGGTTTGGGAAACTTTAAAAGAACCACAAAAATAATAATAAAAGGCTAATTTTTCAGTCAATTGGTCTGAGTGTAAAGTTATTAAAACGCGAATAACTCGATCATGGATGTAGATAGGAAATTGAATTTTGGCAGAAATTTACATAATGAGCTAATCAGAATTAGTTTACTTAGGGTTGACATGGTAATTTAAGAAATAACTGTTCGTTAGTGTCGTTATTTTTAATTGAAGAGGGATACATTGCACTTCCTTCGAATAAAACTTATAAATTCTGGTTTAATGAAACATTTTATGTGGAGTGAAAATTAAAAAGTATACAATTCACATTATAGTATGTTCGAAAGAGTTGAATTCTATTCTTGGCCTCATATTAATGCTTAATAAATGCACCATTTTAGTGCTTTAATACGGACCAGGCCTTTCTGCAGTGGTATAAAACATATACTGAATCTCCTTCCAAGACTTTCGGGATTCTACCGCGTGTTGTTTATTCTAGTGACGACTGTTTCGCCTCCATTCCAGGTGGCATCTTCAGGTCAGACCTGAAGATGCCACCTGGAATGGAGGCGAAACATTCGTCACTAGAAGAAACAACACGCGGTAGAATCCCGAAAGTCTTGGAAGGAGTACGAAATCACCGCGGAAGCCCTCGTATTAATATACTGAATCTATTAAGCAGTTAGATGGTGGAAGGAAAAGGCAATGGAAATGACCAGAAATTGAGAAAAAGGAAGAGGAGGACGTAGAGTTTGCATAGAATTAGAAGGACCTGCACCACAAAAATAACAATAATAAATTATAAAACATTTTATACGATCGAATCATGCGCCATTTCCAAATGGTGAGATTTCATCAAACTAAATATAACGTCATTTTCAATGGATTTCTTTAAATGATAATACAGAAAATATTTCGAGCCGAATTTATAATAGGATACAAAAAATAACATTCTAAGACTGTGATTTAAATTTCTTTAAATAAAGCCAATTTTCCGAAAAAATTTCAAAACTACTATAGTTAAAACTCATTGCAGTTCGTGTAACTATTTCACAATAAGTTACTACACATTTTTCCTTTGATGGTAAATTGACTGTTCATTAACATTTATCATGTTTTTAAGCGTAAGATTGAAACAATTGAAGTATTAAGTTAAATTCTATACGTTTTAAATAACTAATAATTTTCTCAAATATTTCAAGTAAAATTCTGTAGATTCTTCGTGCATTATATTTTATTATTTCGATTTTACTCTTATTTTCAGCAGATATTTGGACAAGAATTTCGTCTCACTGATAATAATTTTTAAACAATATAACAAAGATAACTTTCGAAAACTGATTTGATTGTGCATTGAAGCTAAACCAGAACAGCATATTTTACTGATTTTTCATATCGAAATCAAATATCTTTAGAATAATTTTATGATGATTTGATACTAGAGAGAGAGAGAAGGAGAGATAGAGACAATATTAAATATTCCATAAATTAAAAATAGTTTTGGGAATAAAAGAATTCTATAGCTTAATGTATTTCTTTGTCATAAAATTTCTATTAGACCAAAACTTTCTGCTCTCTGGAACACTCAATTTTGTGAGTTTTATATCCATTGATTACTTTTTAGTGCATATAAAAGTTAGTTTAATAAATATTTTATTTCAACGCATACCCGTCATATTTGACGGGCAATTACTCGAACAATAATAAAAGGCTACTTCTGTCCCTTTGTGGCTCTCTCTTCCACGCTATAAAATGCGAATAACTCGATAATGGAACGAGATTCATTTTTTATATTTGGCAGGAATGATCGATTCACATATTGTAAGATGTTGACGAACGAAATCTCGAAAAAAGTCTTAGGTTCGACTCCAAGGTAAGCATTTCCATTTCCCATATGATAACTCGTAAAAATCGACTTTTTGACTTGCAGGCTTTTATTATTTAAGAGATCTAAATTAGAAGTAATTCACCTATGATCTTCGGATCTAGCCCATTTTAAGAAAAAACTATTAAGTTTCTTATTCCGTTCATCTTTTCCAGTTTACATTTCTAAATTTCTCATATAAAACGTTTAATTCACATATTTTGGAGAAATCTTGGCAAATAATTGGGATGCTGCCTTGCCAACCAATTACATTGTTAAACCTCGAAATCCTATTGTTATTTCAATCCTTATGGGTGAAAGCGTGCTTATGAATGCTCTTACAATTAGTACGACAGAGAGAGAAATTCTTTTCATAGCAACCAATGTAAACAACATTCGTTGCATTATTTACGAGAAGGAATACATTTGAATGTAGAACATTAATCATTCGCATATTAAAATTAGGTACTTGGAATCATCGTAGGAGTTTGAAGCTTGAATCGACGAACGCCTAAAAGAACGAAAGTTTGTTTTATTGCCATCCAAAGAAAGTCAACGCATATTTATGTTAATTTTTTATTTCACAAAAATCTTTTTCGTTGAATTTCAATGGGTATCTCCCTAGTATAAGATATTACCGTAATCGTCGTAGTCATAGGCGTGCGTTTTGGTAGGTTGGTTATAGCCTATTGGAAAGCTTATATCTCCGCCGCTGTTTGGGGTATTTTCGTCTTCTATAATTTGTAAGGATGCGGAAATTTCCTGTTCTTTAACAATACTAAATTCAACTGGAAATTTTAAATACTTTATTTTTTAAGGGGGGATTTCCGACACCCCTGCAATCCATAAGAAAAGCATTGGAATCAGTTTCGGGCATTATAAAATCGCATTTTAAAATTACTTCGAGTCAAGATACGAAGTCGGGACTTAAACTGTTGTGTTGGAAAAAGAAAGAAGTTCATTTTGGTTACCGCGAAAATTCAATTACGAGGGGTGTTCAAATGTAAACGAAAATTCGGTTTTTGTACAAAGACTATTCAACCCGTCTAAACACGACTTCACTGACAAGTAGAAACGTCTAAACTTGCAACAGTGCCTAGTCTGATCCCTCCCCATATTTCCTACGAGTTGCTGGTGGAGGTTTTCGGGTTTCGCTGCGTTGGCGGCATTTCTGGCTCTCGACGTTTCGCAGGCATTGCAGTCTGCATCTTCAGGATCCTGAAGATGCGAAACCCGAAAACCTCCACCAGCATTCAGCAACGCTGCGAAAGCCTTCAACTCAAATCTCCTATGAGTTGCAGTCAAGATGTTTGTGCAGCAAGTACCAAGTAGTGTTGCGCAGCGCATTATTATTAAATTTCTTACAAACGAAGGTGTCATTCCTTTCGAAATTTATACCCGACTGCAAGCTCAGTTTAATGAAGAATATCTCACAGGCAAGGGTGTATAGCTGGGCCAAATCATTCAAAGAAGGACGAGAACGCGTGGAGAATCAACCTCATGCTCGAAGACCAAGAACTTCTGTCACTCCCGACACCAGGAAAGTTAATTGCGTATTTTTTTCGATTCAAAGAGGATAATTTACGTGGACTTCCTCGCGGAACAAAGAACTGTCAACGCGGAGTATTGTTCAAATCTCCCGAGTCAAAAAGTGAAGCCAGCAATCCGATAAAAACGAAGAGTACCCCAATCTGCAGTCTGCTTCCTTCAAGACAACGCTCGTCCTCACACCGCTCCTTTGACCAAGCTCTCCGAAATTTGAAATGGGGTGTACTGCCGCCTCCACCATACAGCCCCGACCTGGCACCGTCTGGTTATCACTTGTTTGGACCAAAGGAAGGAATTTTTAGGAGGAAAGAGGTAACGCAATAATGACGACGTGATCGAAGCTGTGCATGATTGGATAGGTAACCAATCAAAAGACTTCTTTGGAACCGGAATTAAGAAGCTTCCAGAACGCTGGCAGAAGTGCATTGCAGTCGAAGGGGAATATGTTGAAAAATAGTGTAAGTGAAATTTCGCTATGTTCAGTCAATAAAATGTTTCAGCCAAATTCTCGTTTATATTTGAGCACCCCTCGTACGTTCCGAATTTCCCGGAAAATCCGTTTTTAATACGAAAAAACGCGACTTTTAAACAATGAGAATTGTCATTTTGTTTGTTTACATGGATTTCGAACATTTTTGAAGAATAAGTGAACCTTTCCCCTTTGAATTAAAGAACCATTTTATTCGTTATTGTAGCATCGTTTAAAAAATTAATTAAACTAATTTCTTTAAGCCAAGCGAAAAACATTTTAAACAGTATAAGATTAAAAAAAGAGTCCCTTGACGATATTACGTCATTTTGTTTGTTTACATTTATGTTGATTTATGTATTTATGTTGAGCCTGTTTATTCTGTAATATTTACGAAGAAAGAAGTTTAAAAGAACTAAGCAAGGTCAGTTATTTTTATTTATCACATCGCTTGGAGAATTAAAAAATTAAATTAAATAAAAACTAAATTATACTTATCCTTAATCCTAATACAGGTTAATAATAAATAGAATCTTCTGTTCTATTTACGAAGAAAGAAGTTTATATCTTTTGTCAAATAAATGTGTTTGATCGAATTAATTATTTAAAAAAATCAAAATCAACTTAATACGACAGCGAAGCGTCACAGACTATCTAGTATAGTATAAGATACTACGGCGAATTTGACGAAAAGCACTTCTGTAGAACGGGAAACCGGTGTGCTTGTTTGAATTCGATTTTCTAATAACGCGGCTAAGCAACTCCATTGTTGCTAATTTTTTTTAAGAATTGTGGAATTGGGTTTCGAAGCTTCGCAGGAGCCTAATGAAAATGTACTTTGTAGGCTTTGAATGTTGCCAATGAGAAAATGTTTCTGGTATCTGTCACTTGGAGAAATTGATGTTTTAATCCTCGACGAAATTCGGGTTTGAAATTTATCGGCAGGAATAAATGGGCTTTTGATTTCCGTAATACTGGACTCTGTTGCGAAAGCACCTGTCACCGTTAGTCAATCCTCACGTATCGAAAAAATAGCTGATGTGGCCACCGCATGACTCCATACCTGTAATATTTCTAAAAATTCTAAATAATAAATATTTTAAGGAACTGCGAGAAAAATTAAAATACCTTACAAAGGACAGACATAAACTTATACAGTATCCTTCTGATATTGGATATAGCCACGAAGTTCCAACAATTAAGATTAATAAAAAGGAGTGTTACTAAGACGTAACTAAGCGTCAAGTGTATACAAAAGTCGCCTCTAGGTGGTGTGGTGATGGCAGCTAAAAATATATTTTAAAAATATCGCTTAAGCAATGCGTTATAAGGAGAAATGTTTCGAACAAAAGTTGTAGAAACTTAAATTGTCTACAACTTTGATTCTAGTAATGTTTTACATTGATCAAGTATTAAAGCAAATATTTAAAACAATCTGTTGTGGCCACCACATGACTTTCTCCATATCTGTAATATTTCTAAAAATTCCAAATAGGTTACATGATAATAAATAATTTAAGAAACTGCGAGGAAATTTTAGACTTTACAAAGAACAGAAATAAACTTAAACCTTAGCCTTCTGATACTGGAAATAGCCACAAAGATCCAACAATTAAGAAAAGAAAAAGGAGCTATATCCAATATCAGAAGGCTATGGTTTGAGTTTATTTCTGTTCTTTGTAAAGTCTAAAATTTTTTCTCAGTTTCTTAAAATATTTATTATTATGTAACCTATTTGGAATATTTAGAAATATTACAGATATGGCCACATCAGCTTTTTGTCATGAAAACTATACTGTCCCCTATACTACGTATGGAGAAAGTAAAAACGGATGTGGCAAGAGTAAATATCCACTTCAGGTTGGCCGATTTTTACCAAAAACTAATCAACTTTTGTCCCTTGAATAGAAATGTCAAATATAAAATTTCGCGTTGAGCTGATTAATAGCTTTTGAGTTAGAGCACCCACAAAATTCCTATCACATACTCGCAAACAACATAGGGAAAATGGTCAGAACGTTCATGGGAACTCAAAATGTGCTATGCTACTGATGGAGAATGATAATTAGCAAAATGTTAGGCTTTTGCGTTGTCGAGGTCTGAAGAGATATTTTGGGCGAAAGAGGCGTGGCGAACTCGGAAGTCGAAACTCGGTCGATTTGGGCGATGCGTTTGCTTTGTTTGCATGTCGCGTCCACTATTATGCGATCGAGGTCGCATTGACGGAATAGACTGGAGTCGGTTAATATGAGTCGATCGGGGGGGTTGATTACTCCCCTTCTTCCCCTCTCCCTGCATTTTCCTTTGCCAAGATAGAGAGAGAGAGATCTCGAAAGAAACCAGTTTGGAGCGATGTTGCCGCCTGCGCCAGGCTGAATGCGTGGAAGAGAGAGTCACTCGGTTCGTGAACTGCCAGCAGAAGAGGTCGGGGATGAAGCGAGGCTTCGCAATATGGACGCCTCCCTTTACTTTGACGACCCTTACGATCCCAAATACTAGGAGATATTGCATTTTTCCACCCTCGGTAAACTTTACATCTTGATTAATATTTATTATATATAGACGTTCCTTTCAGAGGAGGATTAACATATAATATCATTATATATAGACGTAGGAGGATACTAATGTTTAGGCACTTCCAGATAAGCAGGAGACTCGAAATTTTTTATTTCGGTAGAATTATGTGCAAAACCGACTTGAAAAAACGAAAATCTTGAACAAATTCAACAGTTCGACCGCTAAAAATTCGCAATTGTTTAAATATATTTTTAAGGTTTATGTATTTCCGAATGTGCTACGATGCTGAAATTTTTTAAAGGTAGAATTTGTAAACAAGTAGGGATGTACACGGGTTTCCCGTGGTACAGAAGTACTTTTCGTCAAATTTGCCGTAGTATAATCATATACTAATGTCTTTGCTTTGAAATAAAAAAAGATATTTTTCCTTATATTGTGATAGCCCTGTTTAGTCGACCAGCTTGATAATTAATATTTTAGTTATATATTTATATGATGATTATATATTCTATCTTTGGTTAAAATCGATGAGGTCAGTTCTCAAGAAATACATACAAAATAAATAATATTTTGCTTTTTACTGTGGTAGCCCTGCTCTGCAACTCCGCTTTAAGCATATTGATTTCATTATGGTATGTTGTACAAACCTTATATGCAAAATATAGTTGAAATCCGTCCAGGCAACTCTCTCCAAATTTATTATTACTGAAAGAGTTTAATTTGTAATTGTGGCACCACTGTTTGGCTGATGCGGTCCAAGTATGCTATTTTGATTTTGTATACGTGTTCATTATAAATATTAAATTTCGTTAAAATTGATCCGGACAATTCAACACAAACAGGTGTAAAAAAACTTTTTTTATTACTTTTATTGTGGCAGCACTGATTTCCATATCTACACTAAACATATTGATTTTATTTTTCTATGTTGCACACCTCCTCCATACAAAATTTCGTTGAAATCGGTTTGGCCAATTCCTTCCAAAATCACAATTACCGAAACGTTAATCTTTGCAATTGTGGCACCCCTGCTGAATGGATCTGGTCGAAATATGCCATCGTGGTCATTAATTTATTTGCATACTCTATGTACCAAATGTGGTTGAAATCGGTTCAGCCAAATCTTCCCTGATATATGCGTACGGACGGACGGACATCACGAAGATAATAGTGCTTTTCAACATTGACGAAAAGCACTAAAAACGAAATGGGAATTATGAAAATTTTGATATTTTAATTTGTTTGGCTGTTAAAAATTCTTAAATTTTAAACAAATAGGTAAATGTTTAGGTACTACGGGGCGAGTTATATAGAGCTTAGTCCATATGCACAAATAAACATTTGATAACCACCATGAAGTTATTGCAGACGTTAAAAATATTTGAATTTTAAACAGAAAAATATATTTTACTTCTAGATGTGCTTTAACTGTAAAATTGGCAGAAATGTGTGGCATTAGTACCTTACAATATTTAGGCACTTTCAGATAAGCAAGAGACTCGAAATTTTTATGTCGTTAGGATTATGTGCAAAACCGACTAGAAAAAACGGAAATCTTGCAAAAGTTCAACAATGCGGTCGTTAAAAATTCACAAATGTTGTAACAAATTTTTAAGGTTTATGTATTTCCGAATGTGCTACGAAGCTGAAATTATTTTTACAGGTGTCATTTATAAAATAACGAAATGGGGAATATAGAAATTTGGATATTTTAATTTGTTTGGCTGTTAAAAATTCTTAAGCTTAAACAAATAGGTAAATATTTAGGTACTATGGGGCGAGCTTCGATACTGAAATATTTGAATTATTTAGAGTGTAGTGGAAATGCACAAATAAACTTTTCACTGTATCCATGAAATTGTTATTACGGCCGTTAAAAAATATTTAAAATTTAAACAATCAGAAAAATAGTATTTCATTTCTATATTTGCCATAACTTTATAATTTGTCAGAAATTTGTTCCTTTAGTTCTCTAAAATGGAGAAAGTAATGTATTAAGGTGAAATTAAATGTTTGCAGAATGCAAGCACCAAACTACTTGTATCATTATATCTATGCTATATTGACGCTTCTTACTTATGATAGATGATTAACACAGCGCGCGCTCGCGTGCGTGTGTGTGTGTGTGTGTTAATCATCTATCATGAGTAAGAAGCGTCAATATAGCATAGATATAATGATACAAGTAGTTTGGTGCTTGCATTCTGCAAACATTTAATTTCACCTTAATACATTACTTTCTCCATTTTAGGGAACTAAAGGAACAAATTTATACGTTCCTTACAGAGGAGGATTAACATATAACATACGAATTGTCGGTGCTTACATACAGCAAAAAATCACCATGCACCAAGATATAAAATCGTAAATAATCAACGCGACGTTGTTTGAATTACACATGGCCCATTTATATAAGATAACTGTTTTCATTTTCTGCAAAATTAAGGCATCTATCCGGAATTTCTAAATTCTCGGGCAATCGGCTTCTCGTCCAAGTTTTCCAATTTCAAGTTTAATGACTCGGATCGCCCTTTTTAAGCAATAACTATAATCATCATTAAGACAATAGCATACATGTTGCACTAAAATGAATGTAAAAATTAGCTTATTCTGTGTGATAGGTGTCATTATCCCTGCCTTTTAGTACGTATCTATATATTAATTTAAATAGCTTTTTTCCTGTGGTAGAGCGTGTGAGACAACGGCAGCACCTGGGAACATGGTTGAGGTGTCAAAAGAAAGGTCTGTAGATGTGAGATCGGAGCGTTGGGTCGCCATTTATTGGTGATGTTTATCACATCAGAATTTCAATTGTGGGAATGGGGAAACTAAGAACTAGCGATAGCGCAAAAACGGCCGATTTTCACGAAACTTGCAACGTATCGAAAGGGCGATCCAAATTAGATCTTAGGCTACATATCATATCAAACTTTCAATCAGGAGGGGGTTGTGGGGAGGGGGCGAATAAAAAACCGGCGATAGTGCAAAAACGGTCTGATCGATTTGCACGAAACCTGCAACTTATCCTAATGTCGATCCAACATAGAACTTTGCTACATGCAATATCAGAATTTCAATCAGGAGGGGGTGCGTCTCTATTGATGTTTTGAATAGAGAGAATTTCGATATAGGTTACGGTGGGTGTATGAGTGACCCGATCCTAATGAAATTTGTAGGCAGTCAAACGCCACCAGGACGGCAGGAGGAGACAGGCGGTTGGAGGGAGGGATGGGTGATGATGTGTGTGTCAAGTCACCACACGTGGGAGCTGCGAGCCGGATTTCTGCTATCGCCCTCGACTATCCGTCGAATTCGACCGTTAATCCCTAGTCCAGATAAAAAAAAACAATTTAAAATTGTCACGTCATCATATGTATACATCTTTGGCTGAAATAAAACTGATTATAATGCAGTCTAACCATTGAATCAGTGCTATTAAAGTATGGAAAATCAATTCCCATTGTAAGGTACTGGAGTAGTTGCTATGTTAGTTAATATTTTTCATCGTTGAAAACCGAAAAAAGTCTCACAATTTTATGATAATAATAATAATAATTTATGATCCTCTGTAAGGAACGTCTATATATAATGATACTAGTAGAAGGTGCTTGCATACTGCAAGCATTGCATCTCACCTTGAAAAAACATTAATTTTTCAGAGAGACATTTCATCATGGGATATATTTCTTTAGTTCAAAAGATTTCTTCTCGGGACCAATTTTCGTTTTTTTCTTTTGGAAAATAATGGAGTAAAACAATCACTATTTTTTTCAATTATAAGAATAGTATATATGTTCCACATAGTTTTAATAATGCCACACATTTCTGCCAAATATTAAATTAGTATCGCATTTAGAAGTGAAATAACATTTATCTAATTGTTTAAATTTAAATAATTTTTTACGGGCGCAATAACGATTTCATGGATGCAATGAAATGTTTATTCGTTTATATATATTAAACTCTAAATAATTTTAAAATTTCAGCTCCCTAACTTGCAGAGTAGTGTCTAAAAATTTACCTATTTGTTTAAACTTTAAGAATTTTTAACTGCCAAACAAATTAAAATATCTAAATTTCTATAATCCCTATTTCGTTTTTTTTACAAATACTACCTCGAAAAAAATTTCAACTCCGTAGCACATTCGGAAATACATAAACCTTGAAAATTTGTTTAAACAATTGCGAATTCTTAGCAGCCGCATTGTTGCACTTTTTCAAGATTTTCGTTTTTTCTCGTCGGTTTTGCACGAAATCCTTCTTAAGAAAAAATTTTCGAATCTCCAGTTCATCTGGAATTGCCTAAACATTAGTATCCTCCTGTTATATGTGTGTTATATCCTCCTCTGTAAGGAATGTCTATATAGAATACTAGTAGAAGGTACTTGCATACTGCAAGCATATCATCTCAACATAAAAAAACATTCATTTTTCATATTTCATCATTACAAATATTCTTTTAATTCTAAAGATTTCACCTCCGCAGCGATTTTCGTTTCCCACATGTAAAAATAATAGTTTGAAACAATCCCCAAACGTTGCAATTTTAATTATTTTACACTTTCTCCATTATGTGGTACTAATGCTACACATTTCAGCCAAATTCTAAAGTTGTAGCACTTCTAGAAGTAAAATAATAATTTTCTAATTTTTTTAAATTTTAACATTTTTAACGGTTGTTGCAATATATATATGGAGAAATTGAAATGTTTATTTATGCAAATACACTGTTCTGAAAATAATTTGAAAATTGCAACTTCCTAGCTCATCCCGTAGTACCTAAAAAATTATTAAACTTTAATGTTCGAATGGGGTTAAAACCCCCTAAATTTTAATATTTTAAAATTTTCGATTTTTATAGTTGGTTATGAGAAAAGTTCTATAATCTTGCAAAATTTCAGCTTCCTAAACTTATTAGACTGGTCTACACACTGGATGGCATTTTCCCATGGTAACTTATGGGAGATATTCCGGGGTCTCTGGAGTCGAACCCAAGACACTGTAAGCAAAAGCGACAATAATTCCTAATAGATATTGCGGCCATCTAGCAACAGTGAAAATTTCGTATTTCTATCTTACCGCCAAATGCCCATAATTAATTTACAAAAAGGGCGCAATGCTTTTCTTATGGGAAAAAACGCAACTTTCGGAATTTCTGGAGTCGAACTCATGTCACTTAGGTAAGAAGTCTCATTTTATCTGCAAGTTTCTCCATCATATCTACAAAAACTAAAACTTTCAGCTCTCTAGCTCTTGTAGTTTGGGCTGGACATTAGTATCCTCCTGTTATATGTTATCATTATATATCGACGACTCTTACAGAGGAGGATATAACATACTAGTAGTTGGTGCTTGCATACTGCAAGCATTTCATATCACCTTGAAAAAACATTCATTTTTCAGACAGACATTTCATCATTGCAAATATTCTTTTAATTCTAAAGATTTCACCTTCGCAGCGATTTTCGTTTTTCCCAAATGTAAAAATAATAGTTTAAAACAATCCTCAAATATTGTAATTTTTAACATTTTACACTCTCTCCATTATGGGGTACTAATGCTACACATTTTAGCCAAATTTTAAAGTTGTAGCATTTCTAGAAGTATAATAATATTTTTCTAATTGTTTAAATTTAAATAATTTTTAACGGCCGACACAATTCATATATGGTAAAATTGAAATGTTTATTTGTGCAAATTTACTATTCTCTAAATAATTTGAAAATTTCAGCTTCCTAGCTCATCCCGTAGTACCTAAACAGTTATTCAATTGTTTAAACTTTAAGAATTTTTTACTGCCAAACAAATTAAAATATCAAAATTTGTATAGTCCCTATTTCGTTTTTTTAAGAATTCTATTTATAAAAAAATTTCAACTCCGTAGCACATGCGGAAATACATAAACCATGAAAATTTGTTTAAACAATTGCGAATTTTTAGCGGCCGCATTGTTGCACTTTTTCAAGATTTTCGTTTTTTTCTAGTCGGTTTTGCACAAAATTCTACCTATGAAAAAAATTTCGAATCTCCAGCACATCTGGAAGTGCCTAAACATTAGTATCCTCCTGTTATATGTTATATCCTCCTCTGTAAGAGTCTTCGATATATAATGATAAATTCTTAAATTTTAAACAAATGGATAACTGTTTTGGTACTACGGGATGAGTTAGGAAACTGAAATTTTCAAATTATTTACAGAGTAGTGAACTTGCACAAATAAGCATTTCAATTTTACCATTTTCGAAGTGTGGTGGCCGTTAAAAATTATTTAAATTTAAACAATTAGAAAAATATTGTATTACTTCTAGAAATGCTACAACTTTAAAATTTGGCTAAAATGTGTAGCATTAGTACCCCATAATGGAGAGAGTGTAAAATGTTAAAAATTACAATATTTGAGGATTGTTTTAAACTATTATTTTTACATTTGGGAAAAACGAAAATCGCTGCGGAGTTGAAATCTTTAGAATAAAAAGAATAGTTGTAATGATGAAATGTCTGTCTGAAAAATGAATGTTTTTTCAAGGTGAGATGAAACGCTAGCAGTATGCAAGCACCTACTACTAGTATGTTATATCCTCCTCTGTAAGGAATGTCTATATAGAATTATATATATATATAATCATAGGTAGTCTGTCCGTAGACAGTTCCGTGATTATTCATGGTTAAACCTGGTTCTCCATATACTCCTATTTTCCGCTGTCCTCTTCATATCTTGATAACTCTCTTTCTCTTTCAAATCGTCTATCAGCTGATACCTTTTCCTACCTCTTTCCCTTTTCCCATCTAGTTTTCCTTCTAACACGTCTTTGATCATACTCTCTCTCCTCATGTAATGTCCAACCCAGTTAGCCTTCCTCTTTCTGATAGTCGGTGTAATCATTCGCTTCTCTCCTATTCTTCGTAGCACTTCATCGTTTTTCATCCTATCTGTCCATTTTATATTTAGCATTCTCCTCCAACTCCACATTTCAAAGCTTTCCAAGTATTTGATGTCATTTTTCCTTAGCGTCCATGTTTCTGCCCCATACAATGCTATACTCCATACGTAGCATTTTATCAACTTCTTGCGGATATATTCCCTGTAAGTAGTTGTTTCTTTCTCCTGAAAGCCGCTTTTGCTTTTCCTATTCTAGTTTTGATCTCATCCGTACATTTTGCCTCTCGTGTTATGATACTTCCAAGGTATTTATATTCTGAAACTTGTTCTAATGGCTTTCCCCCAATAGTTATGTTCAGATTCTCTTCTTTACCCGATATTCGAATGACCTTGGATTTTTCTGTATTTATTTCCATACCGTATTTTCTACCTGTTATTACTAGTCTAGAGAACTCTCTCTGTAGCTGAAGAAGGAGTAGTTCCGAAAGCTTTACGTTTGTGATGTTTCTGTGTTTTTGTGTTATTTTACGTGTGTCGCTTCGACATCCCCGGGGCCTCGCCAACCTGAAGTCGTCTGATTGGTGAGTGCTCACTGGGTTTCCTCATCCCAACACCTTGTTGACATCCATATATTCATTTTACCTTTCCTTTTCCGTAAGTTGTTATATATATATATATATATATATATATATATATATATATAGGACGATACTAATGATTATAGAAATTGTGATATTTTAATTTTTTGGCTGTTAAAATTTTTTCAAGTTTAAGCAAATGTATAAATGTTTAGGTCCTACGGGGCGAGGTAGGGATTTGAAATTTTAAAGTTATTTAGAGCTTACTGTAAGTGACCAATTAAACATTTGAATAACTATATGAAGTTGTTATTGGGACCGCCAAAAATGTTTAAAATTTTAACAATTAGATAAATTGTATTTCACCTCTATATGTACTACAACTTTAAAATTTGGCAGAAATGTGTGACTTTGTTACCCCACTTTGGAAAAAGTATAATGTTCTTAAAATTGCAAATTTAAGGGATTGTTTTACTCTATTATTATTTCATACGGTAAGAACGAAAATCGTTGCAGAGGTGAAATATTTTGAATTTAAAAAATATTTCCAATAATGAAATATCTCTCTGATATTTGTTTTACAAGGGGAGATGAAATGCTTGCAGAATGCAAGCACCTTCTACTAGTCTATTATAATTAGACGATTCTTATATCTTACAGAGGAGGATATAACATATAGGAGGTTACTAATGTTTAGGCACTTCCAGAAGAGCTGGACATTCGAAATTTTTGACGTAGTTAGGGTTGTGTGCAAAACCAACTAGAAAAAACGAAATTCCTGAAAAAGTTCAACAATGCGGCCGCTATAAATTCGCATTTTTAATCAACATTTCAAGATTTATTCATTTCCGAATATGCTGCGGAGCTGAATTTTTTAAATGTAGAATTTGTATAATAGTGAAATAGGCATTATAGAAATTTGGTATTTTAATTTGTTTGGCTGTTTAATTTTCTTCAAGTTTTAACAAATATGTTTAGATACTTCGGAGTGAGCTAGGGGCCTGAAATTTTAAAGTTATTAAGTCCTTAGTGCATATGCACAAATAAATATTGACTGTCTCCATGAAGTTGTTATTGCGGTCGCTAAAAATATTTAAAATGTAAACAATTAGAAAAATATAATTTCACTTATAGATATTACTTTAAAATTTGGCGGAAATGTGTGGCATTAGCAAAGACTAGTACCCCTATGGAAAGACCGGAAACATAATGCTATAAAACGATTCCCAGGTTTTCCATGGAAGGCGACAATCGATGGGTCAACGGGAACATTTGGAACTACGTGTTAATGAATGCTAGCGTGACGTCATCACAGGATGTCCCTCGCCTCCTTCCCCTCCCGTTTTAATACGATAATCATAACACACATAAATTGCACGGACAGATTAAATGGACTCAAATGAAAGAATTGCATATAAGAAATCAAATTTATTACCGTATATCACACATCACGAGAGTACAAAGTCATTATCAAATTACGTAACAGTGAGGTATTTTTACATAAATAATATACAATAAAGATATAAAAATGAATTATTGTAACAGAATTTTATAATGTTAATACCTTTTATGCATGAAACGTATTTAAAGGAAATTCACGTGGACGACGAAAAACTTCAAACTTTCACGTCAAGAATGAATTTATGGATCAAGCAAAAATCTATTTGTAAAGTGATTTCTTTGGCCCTGGAACACATTCTGTTTCTGTTGCACCTGCAAAAAGAACAAAAATGAATTTCTAAGAATGTCAATCATTAAACCTGCTAAACCTAATGAAATTGATGCAGGAGGCAATGGGCATGCTTCAAATGTTGCAATAAATGTAAAATAAGGCAAATGCGCTTACGGCCCATAAACAATGTTTCTATGAAGATCACATTACCATTTGTAAAATTAAACACATCACATTGCACTAGAAAATGTCCACTATCTATAATTTATTCTAAGAACAGTTGTATTTGCTGACGTTTACGTGTTCACAGCAGTTACAGTTAGCCCATTTAAGATCTATATGTATTCATCATATAACAAGGAAAACTTTTGATATAGAAATTTCAGTTTCTCGATCGAAAAATATATATGTATTTCTAAATACGTTTTGAAAAAAAGAATTATCTTAAAGTCTAGGATTACAAACAAATACATAATGAGAAACAAGAAATAATCAAGTTAACAATTTCTGTAAATTCAAAATATTTCAATTTAAAACAATGAGTATACAATGGTATACTTATTTCATTCCATTACAAGCACAATTCTATCCTCTGGCGTCTATGTTGCATTTTAACTTCCAAACTCACTATAATCTACTGATAACCGCGAGAATTTTTAAACAGAAATTTCAGTTACTCAATCTAAAATTACGGCTTATTTTGTGAACTGACACGTACCATATTCACGGCCAGGGCAATGGATGACAGCTTGGAGAAGTAAGCGAGGCTTAACACCTAAAAATGAGAAATATTTCCTCTCAAAATGCTTCTCGCACACAAACAAACGAGAGAAATTTCTTTCCTTTCTATCCGTTGCAAGTATCTGTTAAGAAAACATGAAAGCTTTTTCACAAAACGCATTCACATAACACTTCGTAGAACTAGTTCGTTAGAATTTTTTCAAAAATATCTATTTTTAAGACTTACCTGTTGATTGGAGATCAGAACAAATTCATTCCGTCACGTTTTCTTAAACAGTGATGAATGCATATCTACTATATATCTACTTGACAAAATCAGAGTAACTGACAACCGCTCAATAAGCAATGGCGAACTTTTATCAAGCAAAATGGCCGCTGTTCCGTTACGATACACAAGGAACGTGTGGCGCTGTGGTGATGCGGTAGAGAGAGAGAAATAGAGGGAGAAAAAGAGAGAGAGAGACTGCGACTGCAGCGCCTATCGCGGACCTCTTAGCATAGTGAACTACCTGTAAAAGCTGGGAATCTGTTCTCCCATAAGAGTTTCATACCCCTGGGCATTAGTAACCTACAATGGAAAAATAATGGTTTTTAAGGTAAAATGAAATGTTTGCAGAATCCAAGCACCAAAGTACTTGTATTTCATATGCCTCTTGAATAGTGCTTTCTGGCTGAAGTATTTATAACGGAACACTTTGGGACTGACATTCGTGTTATTCGTAAGCCCACGGTTCGCAGTTCACGGTGTCCTTAATGATATGCCTTAAGCTGCGACGCGGTTGTGGTTTTCGATAATCGGACCCGAAAATTTAAACATCGAACGGTGAAAATTACCAAAGCTCTCAATGCGGCGGTGCCGATTCGGGATACAAATATTATTACTTCAATAGGTTACAGTTAGGCTAACATCCTGGTGGCAAAACAAAAGTGAACGTACAAAATGACAAGAAAATATTAGATGAATATCATTCAAACGTTTTTTTTTTGTAATATAAATAGTAATGATATAATAATAATACTAAATTTAGAAATTTACTTTCTTTTGCTGTTGGGTTTTGAATTACTGGTTCGGGGGGTTCCCCACAAAAAAAGATCCAAACTTGACCAAACGTTCCCCATTCCTTAATTACCCAAGCGATGTTTACATTAACATTTACTATTTTATGTATTGTATTGTAAAGTTTTACCATTGATATAATTACGCATTAACGTCTTACTTAATATTCACATGGATAGATGCACCGAAGCCTTTAAAGCAGCAATAAAATTATGTGGATTCTATGAATACTATTTGCTAAAACGTAAACAATAAACAAAATCTTGGTTACCGAACAAATGTAAATTGATGTTTCTCTTTATGTTGCGATAAATCTTTCAATGTTAATGGTAAAAGATAACAATGTTCTAATACTCCTTAAAAATAATTTAACTCGCTTTAGAAGTATACATAGATTATATTTAGCCACGAATCCATTTTAGTACCCTTTATCTTGGCGTTGGCTATTCTTCCTCTACGGCGCGCGACGGCGTGGATTTCCTTGCATTAATCTTTACGTGACTATCTCCCTTTGAAGAGGGCAACAATTAAGAAATTTAGCTTTGTTTCCGCCTGGAAAATGGTCCTCTAAACCGATAAATTTTCCGGTAAAGAAACATTTCCAGCGATTTAACATGTAATACGACATAACATTCGTTAAATAAGCGATTTCCCGTGATCGTAAGTTAATATTTAGGTATATTTATATCCACGTCAGTGAAGGGCTGTATGGCCTTTTGGGGTTTCTCCACACCATTTCCCATGCATTCTTATGGAAATAGTATTTTGTTGACCCCGTGGGGTATAAGAGACCCCACAGTCCTTTGGTCCATAGGGTGGCCCATGAAACTTTCGAATTCGATAGCTTCAACGTTGTAAAAATGTATAAAGAACATACATACACACTTAAAATATTTATAAGATAATCATGCTCGACAATTGAAGTTTTCATGGTTCGAGGTAGGCGTGTTTAGTCCTTGGGCACACGATATCTCCACCGCACTTCACCAACTACCAACTCAAATTCCTCCTCGAATTTATTACGCAGAGAAATTAAATTTCGAAAATATACTCTACGGCTTATTTTTAAAATTCGCGGCAGTTTTCGGGAGAGGAGAGAAGGGTTTCTCAGTTTACATTTATGTTACCGAGCATTTCATGCGTCCTCAATTTAATCTTTTATTCGTCTTTTCTTTTGGTTGGTCAATTCAGATCAGTACATGGCTGGCTATCGCTCCTTGTTTGCTCTATCCCCCTTCATCTCCTCAAACTTTCTATATATTTTGATGTCTTTATAACCCCTGTGCTACACCTCGGTGGCACTATTTTACATCCTATGTCTTCCTAGGACATACCTCCCCCCCTCCCTTTGTGCAATTTCTATCCTAAGACCATATATCATGCATGCGTATTATATTCATTATTCTAACGAACGATTTATATTCACTAGAGAATTATCGAGTTCGTCTTACGGCTGAAAACAAATTCAAGAATAAGTACAATAATACAAAATCTGATGTGGTCAACGTTTTTCTCCGTGTGTATTTGGTAATTTACGATTTGGCGGCTCTGGAATCGCTGTCAATATTGAACTGAAATATCTCCTTAACAATTAGCTCTACAAAAAATTATTAAATACAAAAGTTGTACAGAATAAAATTATCTATAACTTAGGTTATTAAATACGATTACGTTAATAAAGAATTACAGGAGATATTTGACACAAACGGAAAAATGATAAGTATAAACATCCACTTCCGGTCGAAAGATTTGAGGTAAAATCTAATCATTTCTTGACTTTCTAATACAAATGCGAAATATGAAATTTCATTGGATTATAGTTTTTGAGTTAGAGCGCCCACAAAATTCCGGCCACAGACATCATCGAGAAAATAGTCACACATGTTCAGGGGAGACCGTGCAAATTCAGCGTTCCGTCCTTCGGAAGGGACGTTAAGCCGTTGGCCCCCTTGGTGTTCTTCGTTAAGAGTAGGCTAATGCCGGCACCGGGTTTCCCTCCTCCCTTGTGATTGTGTTCGGTGTGAAAAAGAGTTATGGCTATAATAATCCAAGAGGTTGATTAGCCAAAAATACACACAGAACAGAACGTGTTCAGGGGACCTTAAAATGTATTTCCGTTGAAATCTCGAATTCGATTTTTTCATGAAAACAATACTTTCTCTATACTAGGTACATGGGGAAAGTAAAAATCGGTTGCCACCGCATGACTTTCTCTACACCTGTAATATTTCTAAAAATTTCATATAGGTGAAATGATAATAAATATTTTAAGGAACTGCGAGAAAAATTCAAAGACCTTACAAAAGACAGAGAAACTTATTCTGTGGCCTTTGATATTGGATATAGCCAGGAAGCTCCAACAATTAAGAATAAAAAGCAGCGCGGCTAAAGCGTAACTGACAATGGGCGTCAAGTGTTTACAATAGTCACCGGTAGGTGGTATAGTGGTGACAGCTAAATAAATATTAGTTTTTACATTTCTCTTAAATGGAAAAATGTATTGAACAAACGTAGAAAATTAAATAACCTACAACTTTTATTCCAATGCATTTTTCCATCGATCAAGTATTAAAGCAAATATAAAACAAAACGGATGTGACGAGAGTAAACAGCCACTTCTGGTTAACCGATTTTTACCAAAAACCAAATATTTAATAAAAATGTGAAATAAAATTTCGCGTTGATCTGAGTGATAGTTTTTGAAGTTGAGTGCCTACAAAATTCCTGCGATGTAAACAAAATATTCGATGCTATGCTTGGGATTTTCTGGAATTTTTATCTCCGAAACTCTTAAGTCGTAGGCAGTTAGTCCCGCGGACTTTTATATGGTAAATGTTGTCCTCTGTCCGAATAAAGTTTTAAATCTATTCCTCACAGATCATATTAGAGCATGGTAGAGAGAAATATGATTTTTTAATTGTTGTTCGCCGATATAATTGTCAGCGATCGATGTAAACAAAATATGGGATATTATGCTTGGTATTTTTTCGAATTTTTAACTCCAAAACTATTAAGTCCTAATTATGTGGTCTCGCGGACTTTTTTATGGTAAATGTTATTCTCTATCCAAATAAATATTTTAAGAAAGATATGGCAATTAATTTTTCTTGACGGAAGCCATTTAACGAGATACGAGAATACATTTATTTAAGTGCTTATATAAAGTGGGAAACGAGAAGAAAATCAGAAAAACATGGATCACTATGGAATTGCTGGATACAATGGTTGAGAGACAAAAATGTAAAAACGTTAACAGTGAAGATGGTAGAACCAACTATAGACGTATAAACAATGAGTTGAGAAGGGTATCAGATAAAGCTAGAGAAAATTGGATAAAAGGAAAATGTGATGAAATACCACAAATGGAGAAGTTAGGACGGTACGATATGATGTACGCTAGGGCACTGGAATTATAAGATAAGAAGTCGAATGTAATTCGTGGTAAAGGAATTATATGGATAGGAAGATAATCTTAGAAACAAAGGACCTAGTACAGGTATGGGAAGAATACAGTAAGGAACTATACAGCAGGCAAGCAGTATCGGCAATAATAGAACTGGAAGATAAGGAAAACATTGAAGAAGACAACTTAGGACCAAGTATTAAGGAGAGCGAAGTAGAAAAAGCGATAGTGGAACTAAAGAAAGGGAAAGGCACAGGCAGCGATGGAATACCAGCTGAGGTACTTCAAGTCATGGGATCTGAAGTACCAAAAGCGATCACGAAATTACATAATAAGATTTACGACACGGGAAAGTGGCCTCGGGATTTCCTAGAAGTAACAATGATCCCTCTAATGAAGAAGCCAAAGTGTAAAGACTACAGAACGATAAGCCTTCTGTCACACACTTCGAAGATCATCACGAAGGTTTTTAATAAAAGGCTGGAGAAAAAGGCAGAAGAAATAATAGGGAAAGATCAATTCGGTTTCGGAAAAGGACGTGGCACTTGAGATGCTATAGGGGTAATTATAATCATATCAGAAAGGGCAATAGAGTACAGTGAAGATATCTGCGTATGTTTCGTAGACTGGCAGAAGGCCTTTGATAGAGTAAATTGGGTAATGTTGATGAAGATATTAAAGGATATAAGTGTAGACTGGAAAGACAGGAGTCTGATCAGGAATCTATATGTGTATCAAGTTGTAAAGGTCAGGTTGGAGAATGTGGACACCTGCGGAGTAAATATCAGTAGAGGAGTAAGACAGGGCTGCTGCCTATCGCCAACCGTATTCAATATATATGGAGAAAGTCTAATGCAAGAAGCTTTAGAAGGCACAGGAGATTTCAAAATTGGAGGAAGAATTATGAGAACAGTAAAATACGCAGATGATCAAGTACTTCTAGCAAGAAAGGAAGAGGAGCTACAAAAAATGATAAATAGACTAGTGATAACAGGTAGAAAATACGGTATGGAAATAAATACAGAGAAATCCAAGGTCATTCGAATATCGGGTAAAGAAGAGAATCTGAACATAACTATTGGGGGAAAGCCATTAGAACAAGTTTCAGAATATAAATACCTTGGAAGTATCATAACACGAGAGGCAAAATGTACGGATGAGATCAAAACTAGAATAGGAAAATCAAAAGCGGCTTTCAGGAGAAAGAAACAACTACTTACAGGGAATATATCCGCAAGAAGTTGATAAAATGCTACGTATGGAGTATAGCATTGTATGGGGCAGAAACATGGACGCTAAGGAAAAATGAAAAGAATGAGGTTTCTTATTTTTTAAGACTAAATTTAAATCAGTGCCGAATTGACGAAGAAATGTTTTTAATCGGAAAGAAATCTGATGTGGCCACCACATGACTTTCTCCATATCTGTTATATTTCTAAAAATTCCAAATACGTTACATAATAATAAGTATTTTAAGAAACTGCGAGAAAGTTTTAGACTTGACAAAGAACAGAAATAAACTCAAACCATAGCCTTCTGATATTGGATACAGCCACAAAGCTCCAACAATTAAGAAAATAAAAAGGAGCGTAACTAAGCTTGAATTGTTAACAATAGTCATCGGTAGGTGGCGTGGTGGTGGCAGCTAAAAATATAAGATATCTCTTAAACAGTACATTATATGGAAAAAGTTTCAAACAAAGGTTGTGGAAAATTAAATTTCCTACAACTGTTATTCCGATAGATTTTTACATTTATCAAATATTAAACAAATATTTCAAAATAACGGATAAGTGACAAGAGTAAACACCCACTTCCAGTTTACCGATTGTTACCAAAAACTAATCAGTTCTTGTGACTTTTATAAAAATATTAATTATAAAATTTTGCGTTGGCCTGATTAATAGTTATTGAGTTAGAGCACCCACAAAAAAGCTATGACACACACACACAGACATCGAGAAAATGGCCAAAACGTGTTCAGGGGACCTCAAAACGTGTATTTCCGTTGTAATCTCAAAGTCGATTTTTTCATGAAAACAATACTTTCCCATATACTACGTATGGAGCAAGTAAAAAGCAGATGCTCAACTTCCGCTACCATAGCAACCAGGAAAATGCTTTTCAATAGGAATTGGCAATCCGTATTATAATATCATCGCTTTAATACTTTTTAATAGGGAAATCCGTATTGTCCCATTGATTTCAACCAAAGACGAATACATATGATGATATCATAATTTTAACACGCGATATATTTTATTAAATAAAAGAACGTTACTCCTTTCAGTAATGGGGGTTGATGAACTGTATGTAATAATAGCTTTGATTAGTGCTTCTAAATAGAATCAGTGGATTGTATTATAATGCAATACGGCGTAAACTTATAACGACGTCAAAATCCAAAAACAGGAAATATTAAAGAAAAAAATCAAGTTAACATGGGGAAAAGGAATTATAATGTGTAGAACAATGTAAAAGGAATACGGAGCTGAAATTTTGCACGATAAAAGGATTTTACTCACAACCAATTAGAAAAATCGGAAATTTCAAAATTGTTAATTTTTAGGGGTTTGATTTTAGCCCATTTGTACATTCAAGTTTATTAATTTTTATCACGGAAACTATAAGTCGTAGCTACGAGTTTTTACAAACATTTTGTAGAAAATTCTGTATAAAAAACAAAAATCTGAAAAATTTTCAACAATGCGGCCGCTAAAAATTTGCAATTGTTTAAACATTTTCAAGAATTATCTATTCAAATGTGCTACAGAGCTGAAATTTTTCTTAAACATAGAATTTGTAAAAAAACGAAATAGGATGTATAGAAGTTTAATATTTTAATTTGTTTGGCTATTAAAAATTCTTAAAGTTTAAATAAATAGGTAAATGTTTAGGTACATCGCACAGCGGGACCAATTCCGAAAAAGGTGGCCAAACCTCAAAAGTGGAAAGAAAACACTCCTTTGCAATGAGAAGACAATCATAAAAACAGTAAGAAAAGGTCATATTTTATCAATATTTCATTTTGAGTCGAAAAAAACTGACTTTTTTCTTAATCGCTGTCATCAATACTGCTCGTATCAGCTGCGATTGCGGAAGGGTGTGAGCTGGAGTGCATTGCATCTGTCCATTTAATTTCGGGGAAAAAAAGAAGGCGCAAAATGTCAGGGGTGAATGCCCCCTTGTTTAAATGGCTCACTACTCATGGATGAAATAATTGGATCGGACTATACAAGCAACCTTTGTAGAACATCTTTATTTGTGGTTGACCTAAAACCGGCAGAAATAAATAAAGGAAAATGATGATGTTTAAGGAAAGTTGCGTATAAGAAAGTTCAACGGTAATTATATCATAATTATCATATCCATCTGACGGAAAAGTTATTTGGAAATTACAGATACAACTTACCGTGAGCACTTTCTTGCGTAGTGTTCTCTATATTTTTTGAAGTCCTTGTAGCGAGCTTCCTGTGCCTCCTCAGACAATAGGGGACTATCATATATCGGGAATTACCAAAAATTTTATGAAGTTGTATTGTATGGCTACTGTTATAGGCAAATACAAAGTTTTTCCGTTAAATTTTTAACAGATATTTATAAAAAAGTAACTTAAAACGGACGAGTTAATGCCGAACCCGATTACATCCGATTGGTAGCCGAAGTTTGCCGAGTGTTTAGTGACGTCAGTGAATGCCACAACCATGTTAGCCGATGCTAGCCTTCCCAGAAGCCATTGTGTCGATATGTAAGTAGAAGCTTGAAAGACAATTCTGTTGTTTTCCTCTATACGCCGTCTTAGAAGAAATATAGGTAGGAGTACTGCACCTTCCTGCATTTATTTCGCTATGTGTTTTGCAAAATGGCATCTGAAGGGTTTTGTGTAGCCAGATCTGATAATTTGCCCAACGTCGATTCGTACATGCTTTTACAGTACATTGGAAGTCGTAGGGAGCAATATTCAGATGTTGAAATGCGTGGAGTGAAGGCGGACAGGTTTGTATTATATTTAATTGATAAAACAAGTTCGATGTAGCGCTTTTATTTTCAGTTATTGTAATAGTAGGTATTATTATTTCGACTGAAACGCAGAAGATATGTAAAAGATAGATTGACGTCTTAAAACAGCTTATCCATATTAAATGAATAAAACAACTCTAGTTTTAACTAATATTATAGAATATTTATTTATGTATTATTTCCCATACTGTCCTAGTATCTAGTAAGTAAAATATAGTTAGATAAGTATAATGCCGAGACTTCGTGGAATTCCTCAATAAAATAACATGAACAATACTAGATATTATTTTTTATTTATATTAATCTTTCGCTAATTTACATAAAATATATTAAGTAAAACACGACCGGTTTCGGTGAATAATCACCATCGTCTGCCTTTACAGAATCATCAGGTCAAATATTGACAAATATACAAAATGAATGTGAATAAACTTAGTTTCCGTGTGTCTTGTCTATAGGAAATTTGGTGAAGTTTGTTGTTTTAAGAGTCTATCTGCCTTAGTTATTACCTATACTTGTGAAAAGAAAAGCTGTAGAAGTGTTTGTAAGAACTGCATATCTCTTTTGTATATATCGCGAATTTCATCGTTGCTTTTATGGCTTTTTTCTCCCTTTGAGGTCAATGAGGAAAGACTATGTTAGTAATGCTGTTGGATTTGTTAAACTGAAGCGAGAAGGAAAAATATGTATTGTTAAGGGCAATATTTGCCCTGAACACAATAAGATAAAGAGGTTATGAAGTGAGTGTAGTTGTAGATGAAGAAGAAGATTTATTCACGTCTGTGGAGTGTCATGACTGCCCTGTTGCTCGAAGATGCATTTGACAACTCTGGAGCTGTCGTGGACTGCCGCACTTTCTCGCTTTTCCTCCTTTTTGTTCGGGAACTGCTCTCAAATGTTTTGCTAGGACGCTCTGTACGAGTGCATGGCTGTTGATCACGTTTGGGCAGAGTAATTTCCTGGTTTAGCCAGTTTATCCTTCTGGAATCGATCTTTTAACCTGTGACTGGCTTTCCATCTACGAAACACCTCACCGCAATAACGCGATACAGCCTTAGTAACTCGCTTTTTATATTCCCTCTCCTCGTCACCTATTTTCAGTACATTGAAAACGTAATTACGCACATTTCAATTTCTTCACTCTGCCCTTTATCCTCTTTCTCTTTTTGAACATTAAAAATTTCTCTCCTAGTTGGCCTGAACGCCATTGTATAGAAAACACTAAAACGAAAAAGATATTGTTGGAGTAATCTCGATTTGATTTCAGAGCATGTTGACATAGAACGATTCGAAACCACTTGTAGGTTATGAAATTAGTGTACGACATATTTAACAACCATTAATGGCAAAATCCGATGCCGATTAATAAAGTGTCTAATACGATTGCGGCATCAATTTAGTCTCCGGAGAAGTATACGCCCAGACAGAGTAAAATGAAAAATAAACCTATTATTGCTTTTTCCATCTCGAGAACCATACTTTGCAAAATAGGAAAATAATGTTGCGTATCTTCAAATTAGGTTGACCCTCTTGCTGGATGCAAGCACATATTATGTGGTGAACTTTTCTCGGGTTTTCAGCCGGGTTATTACGGAGTCCTCATCCGACGCTTCGCCAGGGGGAGGGAACTCCCATGTTAAAATCGTGGTCTTAGCTGGCTAGTACAAAAAGTTAGGGCAGGCACTGGCTAGCTGGCGCTGCTGTTGCGTTGACGTATGACGTCATTTTTTACAGCCAATCGAAGCGGAGAACAGGCAGCTAGCAGACGAATTTCAGCAGCAGACGGCGAGCGCAATTTTCAAAAATTATACACCAATTTAGTTTTATTCATTATTTTTCAATCAATGACGCTAATCTATTTATTTAACAAATCAAACCTTTTTACGAATAACGTAACCAGAGGAGTAATGGGTGAGAATAAAAAGAATAACAATTTAAATTTAAATAGTTTTACTGCAGAAGAAATATTGTACATATTTACATATAACAGATATTAAATGGAATTGAACCACATAGATCAATTATTGTTCAATAAATATAGGAAACATGCACACATTGAAAAAATAATACAGTAGAATGTTTGTAACAGACGAAAGAATAATTAACATATGAAAGCTGCAGAAGCCAGCCACCAGACAAACATCATAACAATAATAAAGAAACAAGTCATGACAAAGTATGAACAGAAGTGACTTTTGCCAGTCTCAATGAATCAATAAGCATAGGAATCAAAGCAAATGTTGATTGAAATAGCAATGAAACATTCAAGTTAGTGACCAACCATTAAGTATATGAAGTATTTTGTGAAATGATGTTCGCACAAATATGCCCTTTTGTTCAGTGTCATAATGGGCCTATCAAATAAAGCGGGGTTCCCTGCCCTTGCAACCCATTCTCGGCACCTGGAATGATAACATTACAGAATTATTAACACTTCAACATATGCATCAAATACAACTTTGCTCCTAAAGAGCCTAAAGTGAAGATATGCATCACATGAAAACAAGTCATAGTGAAGTATCTCGTTAAATGGTTACTATTATTAAAGTTGAAAATGCTGAGATACATATCTAACTACAGTAATAACTCGATATGCGAATAATCTGTACACTAAATAAGTGACCTTTTTAGTACAGGTAGTCCACGATATACTCGCCGTATCTCAAAACGAGAGGTTTCAAGTTAAAAATTGCAATCCCATAACAATAATAATTGTTATTCATCCCAGGACATATACATATATGTATAGGATGTCAAATTGGCTATACTTATTATGCAATAGATATAAGGCCACAGCCTTTCTTAGGAATAAACAAACACATCCGAGAGAACGTTCTCAGTCACTTATTAAAGGATCAAAAATAACAACTAAGCTGAGTTGGGCGGTAGAACAAGGTTCGTGTGTTCCAAATTGCAATCTGGATATAATTTCACATACGTAAACACAACCATAGTAAGATTAATCTCAAAAAGAAACGTAACTCATTCTTTATTTTTCTCGGTACGTAATATTATTACACAATATGTAGTACTGTAGGTAATAAAATACAGAAGTACATTAATTAATCGGTATATTGCGTCAATACTCGAAAGCAACTCACGGAGCGCTTCTACTTCGCATATCGAGGTATTACTGCATATAATTCTGTCGACTTTCAAAAATATTTTTACAAATATAGCTAATAGTACTTACGTAGATTCCGTGCGAGGAAACGAATGTAATTTGAACTTTAGATCTCCGGTCGTTCCCCTCGTATGCTTGCAGTTTAGTGCGTAGCACTTACGTGAATGCACCATCTTCTCTGCTTGATTCATTTTTGCAAGCTAGTGGAAACGTTGCAACGTACAGAAAATAACTTAATTAACACACACAGAGAGTCACATGTATCACCAGCATATATGAAGTTGTTAACCATTCATTCATATACTCCTCTATAGTCAAAACATCCTTACCTGTACTAAAAAATAACACTTTCCCAAGATTTCCCGTGATGGCGGATAAACTTTCAGTTACGCAGTTACCTAGTTCAACCGTTCCAACTTCTCATCATGATCACTTCAAATTCGGCTTGGCGCTCACTCATTGGCTGCCTTACCATTCAAATTAGAGCGACGACAGCGCTCAACTACGCCTGCCCTAACTTGATGTATCTGACGAGAACCAAATCGCCCCATAAGAGTTCCCTCCCCCTAGCTTCGCCATCTTCAGGGATCCTGAGTGCCGTGGAAAGTCAAAGTCAAAAATCCTTGTTTTTCTTAGAATAAAATTTTACATTGCATTTTACTGGGTAGTTATATGCTATGTTATTACATTTTTAACAACATGATGTACTAGCCCGTGGACTATTTTGTCATTTGTCCTTATTATTTTCTATATTGTATTTAAGCCATTACTATAATATTTTAATATTTTGAAGGGAAAAAGTTTTAGGGAAAAAACCCCCTTTTCTTATCTGCCATGGATTGATTGTGATTGTGAGTGCCCAGCCGATTCGCCTCTGTCCTACGCACAGAGGGTATCTCAGAGGTAGAGCAATGAATAGCCGGGAAAGGGAGGAGGGAAACCTGGTGCCGGCATTTGCCTGCTCTTACGAAGAACACCAGGGGCGCCAACGGCTTAACGTCCCTTCCGAAGGACGGAACAGCTGAATTTGCGCGGTCTCCTCAAACTACACAAACAGGGGGCCGGGCGACTTTGGAAAAATCCTACTTGCGCAGGATTCGTACCCGCTGCCTTTTCAAGCAGAAGGCGAGTAGCAGCCAGCGTCCTAACCACTACACCACCAGCACCCCTGCCGTGGCCTCTGTGGTTCATACCCTCCCGTGGTATATGTTATTTCTGAGTTGCCTTCCAATGTGGCTTTACTCAACGTCGGATTTTAAAATACAGGCACCTCACCCGTGTATCATAATGGTCAATATTGATAAAAACGTTATATTCGCCGCTTTTTAGGAGGGACCCTATCCTCTTCACCTGTGGATGCCAGTGCTCTCTTGTACTTGTCCCAGACCGACACTTTGTTTATTGCGAGATCGCGGAGAACGTCATTTGTTTTATTTTCCAGGGCGAGTTTGTATTTATTAGCCAAATCTTTGGCAACTTCCCTGATCGTAGGTATTACTAGCATTTCATGGACATCTATATTACGACCCCATGTCCTGCCTACCCGGCTTAAAATTTTCTCTCCGCGATCTCGAGTATTTTCCAAGATTTCTGCATAAGAAAACCCGTCCATACTGGTGCGGCGTACATGAGTGTCGGTCTGATCATTGCCTTATATAGGTGTGTTTTTAATTCCCTGGACACCTCAATCGATTTAAAAATTGGGAAGAGTCTGGCTCTCTTCCCTGCTGCCGCAAGGTTGATCCTTTTTACGTGTTCGTCAAACCGTAGTTTCTCGTCCATCGTTACACCAAGGTATTTAATATGTTTAGCCCAGGGAATTTCAACACCTTCTATTGAGAGCTGTCTCGGAAAATCGGCATCCCTTTTTTGGAAGAGGATTGCTTGGGTCTTTTTGGGGTTTATCTCGATTCTCCATTTCTTATAATACTTCGTAAGTTTTTCGGTTTGCCTCAGGGCATATCGGACGGCCATTTCCGGCTGGAAGCTTCTTGTCAGTATCGCACAATCGTCCGCGTAGAGAGCAATGGTGGAATTCCAATCTCCCTCACCTGTCGTAATGTCGCCCTTGTAGATAGAGAATAATAATGGCCCTAGGACACTCCCTTGTGGAACACCAGCTGCTATCCTCCTTGTCGAGCTTTCGGCACCATTCCATTTTACGGTGAATGGCCTGCCATTGATGTAAGATTTTATAAATTTCACCTGCCAAGAGGGAAATTTTGCTATCAAAAGTTTTTGCAGCAGGCCTAAGTGCCATACTTTGTCGAAAGCTTTGCTTATGTCAAAAGCTACTCCAACAGATACATTTTTCCTGTTGAAGGCGTCCGTAATAAAATCTACCACCCTCTGCAGCTGATGTGTTGTGGAGTGTCCTGCCTTAAAGCCGAACTGCATTTGGGGGATCACACCATGCCCTTCCGCGTGTGTCAATATATATGGGTCGATCATTTTTTCGCATACCTTCCCAAGGCAGGAAAGGAGGGATATTGGTCTGAAGTCAGAGGCTTTTAGGACCCTCCTTCCTACCTTGGGTATGCATATGACGTTTGCATGCTTCCAGCCGGCAGGGTAATGCCCTATCCTTACCGCTGCATTGAGAATCGAGATAAGGTATTCTCCTGCAGAGATTGGCAGTCGCTTTATTAGTTCATAGGGGATATTATCTTTGCCTGTCGCCTTCCCCTTCGGTAGGCGTGCTATAACTTCTGCCAATTCTCTGCTGGAGAACACCGGAGTGGCTTGATCCTCGTTGTGCTGTACCCTTAGCATGGACTCGATCTCCTCCATTTTTATGTCTGGAGTGTATTCTGTCGCGTCATTGGGCGTGAAAACCTGTTCTAAATGAGCCGCAAGATATTCTGCTTTGTCAGCAGGCGTGGTGAGTTTGCCTCTTGGGCTTTCCACCAGGGGGTGACTCCTGGCAGAATTCATTAGGGAACGCGTATACTTCCATATGGAATTGTCACTTATATTCAGATCTGCCAGTCTGATGGACCATTGGTACCTCCTCAGGCGCCTCAGTTGATCCCTAATTTCTCTATTTAGTCCCCGGAGATCCCTTTTTTGTTCGGCGGTACCGTAATGGTACCCAGTTCCTTTTCCTTATGAGGTTTTTCATTTCGTCAGGGATCTCCAGGTTTTCTTTTGCTTTTCTTGCTCTTCGCGGAATAGCTTTTTCCGCTGCGTCATTGATTGCGTTCCCCAACAATTCTGCCGCTTCCTCTATTCCCTCCCTGGTGGATATCGTGGGCACATCGCTTGGTAGTGACTCCGTAATTATTTTCCTAAAATTAGCCCAATCCGCAAGTCCATAGCACATGCGGTGGTTGTCCTGTTGATAAAATAATACTTGTGTGCCGATCCTCAGAACCACCGGGTAATGGTCGCTCGTTAGCTCTGGGATCGTTTTTGACACTGTCCGTTGATCAAAGTTCTTGACCAGTGCAAAATCAAGGACACTTCCTGCGTTCCTTGGTCCTGGTCGCGTCATTGTTCTCGGAGCCACTACCCTAAATTGGTTATCTCGTGGCCATGTCTTTAAAAGATTACCACGCCTGCTATCTTTACTGCAGTTCCACGCCCAATGCGTCGCATTAAAATCACCCGCGATTATTACTCCATTGTCCATGCTAAGGAGCCCGTTTAGGTCTTGCATGCGTAATTCTTTCCCTGGTGGGATATAGGTGCTTATGATGGTGAGGGTTCCCATAGTTGTATCCGCTCTGACACCCACTGCTTCTATCGGGCCAGAGCTTCTGTCGTCTATTTTTGCGCATGCAATACCTTCACGGGCAAGGATCGCCACTCCAACCCCTCGAGTGTTACTTTCTCGGTCCCTCCTAAACATCTCGTAACCAGGAACAGCCCAATCCTCATTCGGTTGAAGGTGCGTCTCCTGTATTAAAATAATATTTACTGAGTGTTTCCTCAGGAACTCAATGAGCTCCGGCGTCTTGTTTCTTACGGCCCCATTTGCATTCCAGTGGGCCATGATGATCGCAGTCGCTTGGTTGACCCTAGCGTCCATTGCCGTTTTGAGCGGTTATGGCGGCTACTAGGGTCTGTATTAGCGTCATCATGGCCGTCATTTGCTGCTGGATTGTTGCAGTAAATTGGGCCATAGTCGCGACTAGTATTTTCATATCTGAGTCGTCGTTAAAAGTTTTCTCTTCCCTAATGGGCTGTTCCTTGGTTTCTTTCTCTTCTAGCGGCGGATATTCTTTTTCTTCGATCCCTTTGCCTGATTTACCTGGGAGAGTCCAGACTGATGGCGGTGGGGGGGGGGGGGGACCTGGATGGTTTTGTGCGTCTTGTCATTTTTCTTGTCTTTAGTTTTGAGCGCCTCTTCGTGTTTTAGGTAAACTGGACACCTACGAGAGAATGACACGTGCTCCCCTCCGCAGTTGCAGCATTTAGCCTTAGTTTGTGCCTTGTCCTTAGGGCAATCTCTCCCTTCGTGGGCCCCAGCGCATTTGTAGCATCGAGGAGATGCGGTGCAGTTCTGGGACCCGTGTCCATATCTATTGCAGCGGAAGCACATCTGCGGCCTCTGGTATTTGTAAGGTTCTAGGTAAACTCTGTGGCTGCATATTTTTTTAATTCCTGCCATAGCAGTAATCTTAAAGTTTTCGTTTTTATCGATCGTCGTTACGTATAGGTCTTTCCTCGTAGGTGCCAGTTCACGTACTGCGACGCACGGTATTCCTAGTTCTGTTAGTTCTTCTCTAATAAAACCCAGGTTCATCCCCTCATCCAACCCTTTGATAAGGTACCTGACCGTTGTGTTCGCCTTTCCTGCCCAGGTATGCGTCTGAGCGCCAGCCTCTATTAGGTATTGCTTAATAATGTCGTATTCGCTCTTGGTGGTCAGTTGTACTCTTGACCCGTCCTTTGTCTTTATAATAGTAAAATCGTTATTACCGATTTTTTGTCTAATTGACTTAACAAAAGCAGTGTAATTCAATATATCGTATATGACTATGGCCGCCGGCCTCTTTTCTTTGGAACTCGGTCTAGAGGTATCTCCCGGTACGTCTATAAGCGGGTCGTACCTATTATTGTTATTAGTTCCCGATGTCGTTGCCGTAAAAATCTGCTGTTCATAGCGTCGTCGTCCTTTCTTTGCCCTCTCCACGGTTGTGAAGATGGCCGCGTCATCGTTATTAAGATCTCCGGCCGGGTCAAGCCCTACTTCATTCTGACCGTCCTTATTAGTTTTGGCTGGCGCCGCGTCGTCCTTTCCTTTCGTCTGGACTCCCTTGTTACTTTCCCTATGAAAGAGAACGTTCCTAATGGCAGAAGGGATCGGTATCCTTTCCCCTACATGGGTTGAGGTGCCTTCTTCGCTCCGTGGAGCTGCGTCCCTATTAGGGGGCGGTGAGCGAATCATTCTGGGGGGGGGGGGGGGGTTAGTCCTGTCACCTGTCGAAATAGAAAAAGGGCGAGCGGGTGAGAAGGTGGGACAAAGTTAGCCACCCCCCGCGGAAGAAGTGGGGCCGACCGTGCAGTGGCAGCCACACGGGATTGACCCGCTCGCAGCAGGGCGTGCTGCCAACTCCCTGGTGGTACCTGGTCGTGTCCCGGAAAGCCCTAGGGAGTCCCGCAGCGACTTACGTACTTCCCCCTCGTGAGGGGTTTTCCCGCACCAGCCAGACGGACTCCCACGTTAGTAACTAAAATGAGTAAAAGTTTAAAAAGAATGATCCGCAATGTGGAGGTTATGAGCCGTGTTTAACTATTGGTTGTCGGTCAACCAATCCGGAGTCAGAAACCTGTGTGTTGGATAGGCTAGGCTCGCTAGTCAACTGCCGTGGATTTTTTTTCTGGTCTGGTTTATATACCTGCCTGGGGATGGCAGCTGGCCGTTGATTGGCTGTCGTGTGGTGTGGTCCTATTGGCTTGGCGCTCGTTGGCTATTTGAGCTATCATTAGGTCCCACGCCTTGCTTAGAAGAAACCCGGTGTCTCGGTTGATGTTGTTGCGGTTCAACCGGATTTCAATAGCTTCCTTCACCAAGAGATCCCGATAACCATTCGCCCACGAAATTAGTTTTGTTTCTGTGAATTGTATGCGGTGGTGCGAGGTCAGGCTGTGTTCGGCCACCGCGGACTTTTCCGGGTAGTTGAGTCGGATGCATCGGGCGTGTTCTTTCAGTCTCGTTTCGATTGTGCGGCATGTCTGTCCGATGTAATCTTTCCCACACTCATACTGGATCTTGTAGATCCCCGACGTTTTAGGACCAGATCATATTTAACTCGGTGCAGGAAATTCCTAATTTTCCTAGGCGGCCTATGAATAGTTCTAATCCTATGTCTTGCTAAAATCCTTGAGATTTTCCCTGATATCGTTGAGGTGTAGGGCAGGCACGCTGTGGCTTTGGGTTTTTCCTGATCCGGGCTCTTGTTGTTGGGTTGGTGCTCGGCCCTTTTCAGGACCATGTTGATCTCTCGTTCCTTATGACCGTTCTGTCGGAACGTGTTGTAGGTGTCGGATTTATGCTGGAAGGCTTTCATTCTCGGAGATAGACCTTGCCCGGTGCACCAGAGTTGACAAAACTGACCTACGTTGAGCGGGATGGTGGAGGCTATTCCCATTTAGATAGAGGTCAGTGTGTGTGGAACTTTTTATGTGTCCATAGATGTGATTCATGCATAAGTTGTTACATTTCGCATTAAGATATAAAATCGGAAAATTTTCACATTTTCATGATTGTAAAAGGAAAATATTTTGCACATCGTATACTAGATACATCCGAGTGCCTAATAAAATGTTCCGAAGAGCTGCCATCATTTTCTCGTAAAATATTTGAGCTATGAAAACCTCACAATGTCAAAAAATTCGCAATAAATCGTAGATCACATTTAAAAGTTTGCGTGCTTTTAAAGGAAGAACTATGTCTACAATTATGACGACAGATTTTTTAAATGATAGTTTGATCATTTGTTATTCATTGTACAAAGCTTTTTACAGAGATTTTGGAGTTTGAAAAAATGACTTTTGGCCAGCTTTTTCGAATTTGATCTCACTGTGCATAGGGGCGAACTACGGAGCTGAAATTTTAAACTTATTTAGAGCTTATTGCAAATGCACAAATAAATATTTGAATATCTTCATGCAGTTGTTTTAGAAATATTTAAAATCTAAACAATTAAATAAATATTATTTCACTTCTAGATGTGCTATAACTTTAAAATTTGGCCCAAAGGTGTGGCATTAGTACCCCCCCCCCCATTAATATGTCTTATTTTTAAGATGATAACATTGATCTTAAAGAACGACTTTGGAAACTCGGTGTACTCCCCCATAAAACACACCTTTCCATAGATTTTCAAAGCTTCTGTACGGCCTCCAGTTACTATATTTGATGCCTCGCTGAAGGCTTCATCACCTGGCAATGTCTGAAGAACCTTTCTATTACACTTCATCAACGTTAAGTGGATTAAGTTATATATATATATATATATATATATATATATATATATATATATATATATAGGTATTGTACTCGTTTAACTTATATGTAATATTTCGATTAATTATGACTGAAAAGGGGTTTCTACACAGGATATTCATCCATAATCGATGAAAACTTATTTTTATCATTCATCATCAACCAAAACAATAAATTTGACTAAAACAATCCAAATTAAATTACGATTTCTCATCTATTTACATGAAGAATAATTTTTCGCCATTAGAGGCAAATTATGTCAATTGATCAAAAACCATCAATCTAAGCATTGTCATAATCTATATCAGGGGTGGGCAAACTGCGGCCCGCGGGCCACATGTGGCCCGCAAGTGCATTTTATGTGGCCTGCGATGCCATTATGAAAGCGAACCGTAATATAAAATAGAGATAATTTCATATTTGTAGCTTAAAATTAATGCCGGAAAACCTTTAACTGTGATGTTATGGGGATAACATATTATTTATTATTGAATTTCCCTAACAGGATCCCTGGCATTACCTCACATTACTTACGATGTGAACCCTAACGTGGCCCGCCGAAGCATTTTCATCTGTTTATGCGGCCCGCCTAAGAATCTGCAACTGTTAATGCGGCCCGCCACGTAAACAGTTTGTCCACCCCTGATCTATATTGTCAGTGGGTCAAAAATGACCGATAACATTTCACATCTATCATATGCGAAGGTCTCGGGTCACCGCACGATGACAATTTACCATTATATTCTGTCCCCGAATGGACAGCACTGATCCATGGCAGGTTAACTACGTTATTGAAATTTCATTAAAAGTATTTATACTTATTTTTTTGTTTTGAAATATCTTTCTATTACTGCCATCTCAAGGCCGAAGATGGAACTGGTATAACCTTAAATGCGGAGCCGTCGGAGATAGTTGAAAAGTATTCCTCCAGGGGGCTCTGTAATATTTTGGAGTACATTTCTAAAAATAAACCCACCCATTGCA